>JAVXUL010126826.1:0-16201 GCA_035590515.1 Trichilia minutiflora | reverse complement strand
CTGCTTCTCTTCCTTTTTTAGTTTCAGGGGTATTTTCGTTAAAAAACAGTAAATATGGTCATTTTTGATTGAAATTAATAACAGTGGATATTTTTGAATTCCACCCATGAACAGTTGGTATTTTTGCTTAATTCCCCAAAAAAATATTACTTGACGAAAGATTAGAAAGAGACACGAAACTGAGAAGGCACGTGGGAAGAGAGGGATGAAACTGTGACAGGAAGTGAGAGAAAGAATCATGAATACAAGTGACAAAAATATCTTGACTAGGACTGTATCTGTAAGAAAAAAAAATTCGACAGATTCTAATTAAAAAATATTGGTACAGTAAAATACGAATACACGGTAAAATTAAAAAAAAAAATCGTATGTAATATAGAGTGAATATAATTTAAGAATAATTTATAAAATATTTAGATAGAATTTATATTATTAAAATATTAATAAAATATTTTATTTAAAATATAAATTAAAGTAATTATTTAAATTTTTTGTATTATTTGTAAATAATTAGGTTAATTTTATTTATTATTATAAAATTTTAAAAATAATAATAATAATAATATTAAATTTTAATTTTAAATATGAAAAATATTTTTTGTGTATTTAATAATTTATAATATACTTATAAGTATATAAATTTATTATAAATACCATAAATATTATTTATTAAGTTATTATTATTTTTTATTTATATTTAAATAAAATTTAATGATAGTTTGCATTAAAATTTATACGTTTCATTATTTTTTTTGTAATGTACAATATTTAATTTTATAATTTTTTAAATTTTAATATACGGCTTAGAATATTTAATTGCAATTACTTTTATATTTATTTTTATTATTCTATATTAAAATAGTATATTTGCACATTTATTGTTACTGTTTTATTTTTAATTAATATATTTTTTAAAATCTTAAATATATCTTATAAATTTAATTTTTTTGAATATTTAAAAATTTGGATATCTAAATTTAAAATATCAATTAAATAAAAAAAATTTTAATTTGGAAGGATTGATCTCGGCCTTTAAATTACATTTAAGGGCTGAGATTTCAAGCCTGGACTTTAACGATTGTCTGGGACCGGGAGTCCGAAACTGATATATATATATTTTGATAACAAAATTTTTAAATTAAATTAAATTATTAATAATTATTTATACTTCATATTTTTAATAATTCATTATATACAAAATATTTTTTTATAATAAATTATAAACCTATGTAAATATTATTTTATCTTTTCAAATATGGTAAGGTGATATTTCTCTTTTATTTTTTGTAATTATATCTTATTCACTGAATTTTTATTAATTAAATTTTATTAAATAACTAAAATAAATAAATGTTAATTAAATTATATTTACATTAATTTTTAAAACTAATTATAATTTCTATGCACCTTAAATACTTTTTAAATTAAAATATATTTTTTATACATATAATATGTTAAAAGTGACAATTGAAAAATATAAAATTAAAAATATTTAAGAAAAAAATAATTATATTATTTTTATAATTTTTATAAAAAATATTATTAGATATTTAAATATAAAAATATTAAGAAATATTGATTATAAATATTAACAAATTTTAAAAAATATGTAATTTATAAAATATTTAAAAAATATTAATTTAATAAATTATATAAATAATTTACATAATATTATAATTTTTACTTTTTGTGGACATTTGTAAATTAAATGGGGGTGTTATTATATAAAAATGGGGTGGAAATATCACCAGCCCGTACTCAGATCAAGCGGTCGTACTGTTGATGTACCTTATTGTCCCTTACAATAAGATCAATAATATTACTGTTGTTGTCACCATTAGGTCCATTACAGTAACTCAATAAGACCAATTTTGTTTTTTGCAGAATTAATTATTTATATTGGCGTAATTAACATTCAGGTCCCTTATTTTCTGATTTCTCAAAAGAAAATTCAATATATTAATTTAAATCACATAAATCTTTAATCTCCATCAAAATTTAGTTTATTAATTTATTAAATATATAAGTTGAGAATCAGGATAAAAGTATTAAAAATTATAATACAAAAATTAAAAATTATGAACATTAATTATTAAATAAAAATAGATAACCCATCCGTAGTATGATTTAGTAGTAAAAAATTTGTTAGATGACTATTTTGCGTTCGTTTTAGGTTCAACTTATCATGATTTAAGTTGAGAATCTCGACGGTAGGTTATTGAACTAATCTACTTGAGAGTTTGATTTGATCTGTTTTTCATTGCATGATTGTCTTTACATCGATTTTAAGTTTATCAGTATTCGATTGCTCTTGTTATAGTATTATTGACTATTCATTTAGATTGGGTATAAATTAAAGTTTTTCTCATATATAAAAAAATAAAAATTAAAAAAAATAAAGTAGATAGTCACTAAATTAGTCTCATGCTAAATGATTAGATTTTAAAACATATGTTTTATTTGAGAAAACATAAAATTATAGGGACAAAAGAGACTAATTCAGTGAAAAGAGAGCTGCCTTATTTGGCGAAGGGATGGATAGTCACGTGATCAACAACAAAAACATGACAAAAACGGGACATGTGACATGTCGTAAGGAGAGGAATAAGGTGCATCCTCATGTACCGTGCATTTTCTATTTTCTATTTTTTTCTTTTTTATTATAATTTTTAAAAATTTTATTATATTCGATGTAATTTTTATTTTTTAAATATAAATTTATTTAAAATTGATGTATTTCTGTCATGTTTTAAGAATAAAATTTTAAAAATATTTAATTTTTAATAAAAATTATATAAAAATATATTAATATTTAATAATTATGACTACAAAACTACTATAATAACAAAGCAGAGTCATAATCTAAAAGTTAAAATTATAACAAAAATTATAAAAAATTAAAAATTAAGTAAAAAGGGGAATTTATATGCACATGTTGTATGAAATTATTGTTAATCAATACATATTAATTCGATTATTTGATAGATCAAGCAAATCAACTAAAACATTGATTAATTGAAAACAATTTAACGAGCATATGCAAATTTTAATATTAAGTGAAATAAGTTTGATACATCAATACATACCATATCATAATTTAATAAAAAAAAATTCTCTTAATTAAAAATAAAATCAAACAAACAAACAATTCAAAAGCAATCCCAATAATTAATTATCCTTTCTCCCGAGCCATGAATTGAACGCCACCCGCAACCTCTTACACCAAATGCTGCCAAAACGACGACTGCAGCTTTCACTGGCCAACTACGTTCCAGACACCCTAATAACTAATTTCATCTTATTTTTCTTTGCTCTTCTTCTCTTTCAATCCAACACATATTTTTCAAGATGCAAACTATTGTATTTTTGTAATATTATTTATCCTATCTTAAAAAATTTATAACAAATATTTTATAGTTTTATAAAATATCACTTATTCATGAAATATTTATGACAAATATTTCGAAAGTGAAAAAAAAAAACTATTTAATAAAGACCAAAGTACATTTTTTATTATATAAACTCTTAAACGAAAATAATTAATATTTTTAAAATTTTATTTTAAATTTAATGTATATTTTAATTTATAATATTTTATATTAAAAATTTATAATTTGATTTTCAAATTTAAAATTTAAAATATTTTTATTTTATATTCATAAAAATTTATGAATATATTTATATTTTATAATTTAAATTTATAAAAAATTATTTAATTAAATTAAATTTTATTTTTATTTAAAATATATATAGTAGTTCAATAATTTAAATAAAATGTTTAAATTATTTTTTTAATTTTTATAAATAAAAACAAAATAATTTTTTATAAATTTAAATTATAAAATAAATTAATAAAATTTTAAAATATAAAATAAAAATATTTTAAATTTAATTTACAAAATTAAAATATAAAATTTTTATTATAAAATAAAAATTAATTTATAATTTATATTTGTTTTTAATAAATTCCTTTTTAAAAGTATTTATGAATATAAAATTACAAATTAAATTTTTTTATAATATAAAATATTATAGTGGTTGGATAATTTAAATAAAATATTTAAATTATTTTTATTTAATTTTTAGAAATAAAAATAAAATAAAAATTTTATAAATTTAAATTATAAAATAAAAATAAATTCATAAATTTTTATGAATATAAAATAAAAATATTTTAATTTTAATTTTTAAAGATCAACTTGTTTGGGGAAAAAATGTAAGGGTGACACGTGGATGCCCCATTAGTAAGGCATATGCAGGTGGTCAGGGGTAACCCTACATAATTCCATCTCAGATACACCCTGCCTCAGGTATCTCCCTACTCAGGGAATATATAGCCTCAGACAAATTTCGCCTCGGGAATCCCTCTTATTAGGGATTCCATAGCCCCAGTGATTTTCGCCCTAGGTAATCGGTATCCCCGAACAATTAATGACACCTCAGGATTCTCACCGTCTCAGGTGCCACGAGGATTAAAGCTCCTTCTCAGGTATGAGGCGATCATCTACAGCACGCCTCAAGCATCCGACAGCATCGATTGAGATAAGTCACCTCCCCAGAGACCCGGATAATTTCTCAAGACCAGTTTGCAAGCAATCCCTAATCAGCAGACACGTGCCCCCTCCTTCATATCAAAAATGGGAATGGTTACTGATAGTTGACCCCCTTAAATACACTTGTCCCATCCTCTGATCATTTTTTCAGGTGATGAGACAGTGTCAGGCCTATACCCCTACAGATGTGTCAGCGTCATCAATGAAATTCGACTGCACACTATCTCATGTCAAACGTCACATTCTTCCCATTCTCCAATGCCAAGTCACTATTTAGGAGGGAGGCACTATATAAGGCCACTTTCTTCAACTTGCAGAGGACTTTTGGAGACTTTAGGGGGGACTTTTTCTTTTTTTCGGACGACTTCTTCTTCAACTTTAGGACTTTGTTTTCGAAATCTCTCATATTTAGGTATTTTAGCAGGAACCTTCCCGGAAGTTTACACTTCAGAAATATCTTTCCGTTTGGTAGCCTTAGGACAAAGATTCCACACACTTTTTTCTATTTTCAAGCCATTTTTGATTTCCTCTCTACTGTTTTCGTCGAAAATCTATTTCTTTTTTCCTCTGCATTATTTATGACTTAGGCATCAGAGTTTTCCCATCGGGAACCCCTCCCGACGTCACTCTATAAGTGTTTGTTGTCTTTGCAGGCTTAGATGGTGGAGTCTCGTCAGAAACAGCCACACGTTTAATCGCTCTCTAGTCAAAAAATCTCTATTCAATAATAGCCACATCGTCCTCGTACCTCACCAATTGAGTCATTTCTTGTTGATCATAAGGAGGGTCCACGGATAATTCTCGCACCAACAGCTAGCGTCATCTGTGGGAATCAAACAAAAAGCCATCGAAGCACCGTGCGTGGTGGAAGAAAGGACGAAGAAATATTTTTTAAAATTTTTTTGAGAAAATATTTTCTACAGATTTTTCCTTAAGAAAATTTTCAAAATGGCCAGAAGAAGACAAGGTAAGGGAGGCTCTCGTGAAAATGCTTCCCAGGGAAGAAGGAGGGCCCCACCCACGTATGAAGAACCCTAACCTATGGATGAACATACAGATGAATTGCTGTCTAGCCGGGCCGCAGCATTGGAAAAAGAACTCTTGAAAATCAGATGCCAGTTAGCCAGAGAATCAATCACCTCAGAAGGGAAAAAACAAACGTTGTTTCTTCTCGAAGGGCACAAAATCCGAGTTTCTCGAGGTGATCATCAGGAGAGGATTCAGAACTTCAGGCAAGTGCGTGAAAATGTGTCTGTAGCCAGGTTAACCGCCCGACAAAAAGGAAAGGATAAAGTTATGGAAGTATCAATGTATGAATTTGAGGCACTACAGGACGTTGATCTCCCTCTAAGAATCTACGAAGGACAGAAGCAAAGGAAAGATGACGATGAAGGACACCACTGAAATATGAATGAACGGGAAGAGGAGCGCCAATTAGCTCCCACTGATATGAGGTGTCATCTCAATAAAAAGTGTGCCCAGGAGAGGAAAACAATAACAACTGATGATAAGACGAAAATAGAAGACTGCATAAGGAAAATACTCCAGAAAATAGGATCACAGAGTGCCCCTGCTCAGGGAAAGCGATCGAAAAGTAAAGAAGTTGCTTTTTTTGCCTCCACTTCTCCCTATCAAAGAAGATTTTGTCATCATGCCTTCTTGGAAAGTTTCAAATGCCTTAGATAACCATCTACTCTGGGAGGATTGAACCTTCTTCGCATATAAGCTCATTTCAAGAAGCGATACTAACGCAAGGATTGATGGAGTTATAAATGTGCTAGCTCTTCTATTTGACTCTAGAAGGGCCAACCAGACACTAGTATAAAGGATTGTCGCCCGCTAGCGTTCATAGTTTCACTCAATTAATGACTATCTTTGAAAAGGAGTTTGAAAAGATAGCAACAATTAGCTACAATCTGAGCATCACAAGGGATGCCCGGATCCTCCCATCTAAGAGAAGGCCTCGAAAGAATGATCAGCGAAAGGATAAAAGAAATCATCAACGAAATTCCAGGAAAGACCTCAAGAATGCAGGAAGAATCAACAGGCAATACAAGGGTCATTTTCTCAAGCGTCGGGAATAAAAAAGATCTGAGACTTTTTTATTTATCAAAGAAAATCCTTGTAGAAGAACTCAAAGGGTGGTTGCACGAGAAAAGAGAGCCTGTGTAATCTAGACTGAAAAGAATTATCAAAGTAAAACCCCTGAGAGAGTCTCTTCTCAGGTTTGGCATTTTTGTAAAAATGGCTATGTACTTATTTTTTCACATGAATAAACAGGCTACTTATAAAGTCTTCTCATATCTTTATTCATTTACTACTACTTTCCTTTTAAAAGTAATAAGGTTAGCTATGGCTGTAAAATTCCTTAGACACTAGTTGATAACAGAAGACCTTGACCTTCTCAGGTGCTGTAAGCCCTCATTCATCAATCAAGCATCCTCAGCATTTAAGACTTGGTTTGAGTTTAGGGCATGGTAAACCCTGAACGAAATAGGTAGAATAGAAGACTCTGACCGTCTCAGGTGCCATAAGCCCCCATTCGTCAATCAGGCATCCTCTGCGTTTAAGACCTGGTTCGAGTTTGAGATGTGGTAAACCTTGAATAGGATAGGTAGAACAGAAGACCCTGATCGTCTCAGGTGTCGTAAGCCCCCATTCGTCAATCAGGTATCCTTAGCATTTAAAACCTGGTTCAAATTTGGGACATGATAAACCCTGAACAGGATAAGTAGAACAAAAGGCCCTGATCGTCTTAGGTATCGTAAGCCCCCATTCGCCAATCAGGCATCCTCAACATTTAAGACCTAGTTCGAGTTTGGGGCGTGGTAAACCCTGAACGGGATAGGTAGAACAGAAGACCCCATTTGAGTTAAGTACCGTAAGTCCTAAGTCATATCAAGCATCCTTAGTGAATAAGACCTAATTGAGTGAGGCGTTATAAACCCTGATCAATTCGGGACCCAAGATTTGAAGGCCCTTGAAGACCCCCAACCTTAATCAGTTGTTGCTTCAATTTGAAGTAAAACCGAATTTAAAGCCCGCATCCAGATAGATTCTTGCCCCTAATGACTTCCTAAGTGCTCCATAATATAGTTAGTAATCATGTTTTGTTGTGTTATTTCTTCAAAGTAAACAGAGTTAAATTCTTGTTTATGGCATAAGTTAATAGGGAGAGGGGAAGATGTATAAGGGGAACCTAAGGAAAGATTTATCTTTTATTGCTTGAAAGATCATATGTGTGACTCAGATATACAAACAAAGGGAATTATACTTTAGAGTGAAATCCTGAGAACTCCACGGGGAATTTTTTTCTAAAAGTCTTAAACCTATGTTACAAAGTCCTTCACTCTGAAAGTTCCACCAATTAATCTTTTGACCCGGGGTGCAATAGGGCAGGTGTATCTGATAGATTGGAGGATGAAGCTTCTTCTTCACCAAGTGCTGCCCAAAAAGAGGGCACATATTTCTAAGGGTGAAAGTAAGTCATATGGTCATTAATTCTGGCTAGTCAAGTTTTGTTTTGATTTTGTATACATTAAAGTCAAAGTATCAGGAATACACAAGTTCGCGAAAAGAAGAAGAATCTGTATTCATTCAAAAAATTTTAAGTACAAAAGAATAATTTCAACAAATATGAATACAAAATATTACAAGGCCAAGAATACTAAAAAGGAAGCCGGTCAGAGGTCTTTGAGATTATCTTCTTCTTCTTCACTAGATGAGATGTCTTGGACAGTTGCCTCATCCAAGGATTCAAGGAAGGATCCGGATTCTCCGCCCCCTGAGCAGGTGGGACTTGTACCCCGATTAGTTCGATGACGTCAGGAAGAGGGTCCATTGCTATTTCAATTGAGGCCCCCAGAACCTCCCAACCCAGTCGGCTAAATAACCAATGAAGTTTAAGGTCTGGATACTCCTAAAGAAAGAGACGATTCATTAAGTCCAGACCATCATTAACGCTTCGATCATATTGTGCTTCGAGCTGGGCCAGTACCTCTTCTTTCTCTTTTTGAAGTGCTTTTAGGGATTTGATTTTCTCCCTTAGCTCTTTCTCCAGTGCCTCACAATCTTCTGACGTCCGATTTAAGTCATCGATAGACTCTTTATATGACTTCTTTAATCGGGCCTCCTCAGATTTAACTAACCGAAAGAGGTCGATCAGTTGGTTATATTTTTCCATGAGGCTCCGTCTCTCCCCTTCCAGGTAGTCGTTATCAATCGATAAAGCCTGGCCCAAGGCCTCCGCAGACAAAAGTTTTTCAGTCAATACTTGTTTTTCTTTTGTCCACTAAAAGCTTTCAGCCTCCAAAGCAGAAACCTTTATCTTCAGGTCTGCTTCCTTCCTGGCTAACTCCTGTCATAGTTTGGTCAATTGTTATTGGGCCCTCTTCTCCAACTACCTGATTGATGCCGAGGCTTCTTCACTGACCTTTATTGCTTACTGGAGTTCCTTCATGAACAAGCTTAGCAAGTATGCATTCTACATAAGGAAAAATGGTTAAGTCTGATATATATCAACCAAGGTAAAAGTTTGAAATGATAATTCTTGAAATCATAAAGACTTATCCTATATGTATGTATGCTCATGCATTCGAGAGCATTGATAGCAGGGATGCTCTCCATTATATCCGCCTTCTCCGAGAAAATGATTTGTCAAGCCCTGTTTACTAAATTAAAGAGGTATCCAAAATTCTCCCTCTTCTTGTCAGGAAGATCCTCCCATTGAAGTCTATTGTCACCAGGGTCACTATCATTCGAGGAGAGCGAGATGTGGGCATCTTCTTCTACACGATCTTCATCCCGATTGGAATCTTCCCCCTGGCCTGACCGGATTTCTTCAACCCGTCCTGGAGTCTTCTTCCTCTTCCTGGGCTCTTCGATCTCCTCTTCTAAAGGTCTTTTGCCCTTGTCTTTAGGAAGAGGAGGATCTCTTTCTTAAGTGCGAACTCCCCTTTCGGGGTTCTTTTTCTCGATCAGGATCCCCTTCCCTTTAAAACTGTCAAAGGATTTTCTTTGGGCTCCTAGAACCTCAGAAGACTTGGATCCTGATCGAGACAACAGCCCTTGCAGGATGTCAGTCGCTTTCTTCCTCCTTCTATCTAGGGACCCTTCAGTCCCCGTCGCTATAGATGATCGACAATGTCTGGTCAGAATCCATAAAGAATCATGTCAATGATCAAAACAAGGAAGATTTACCTTCATTCATATCCACCCGGGCCTTTGAAAGCTCACTACGAGTCATGGACGGGTAGGCCAATAGCGATTTTGGCCAGATTCTTCCAGTTCAGGAGATATCTAATGTCTGTGACAGGGAGGCCCAACAAAACGTTTGTCATATCGATCAAAATATCAGGTTGGTCCTTTCCTACTTCTGCACAGAAAATTTGAATCAACAGACAGTATCACTAGAGACGATTTCTTTCTCAGGAAAGGAATGTTACCTGTCTTCCGAAAGGCTGAAGGAAAGGGACTAGGAATGTTGTCAATTACCTCTAAACTGGCGACAAACCAGTGATCTTTTTAGTTCTTGTTCGATGAAGGGTTCCCTTTAATTTTTGACTAGAACCCTGAGCGAATCTGGAGGTAATACCACCCAAGATACTGACTCATGTTCTTTATAAACAGGTACATATGCAGTACTTCATCCGGGGTGGGGCTTCATTTTCCCGCCCTTATCTTCAGGACAAAAAACCTAGCCAGAATTCTCCAACTGTTCAGGGTGAACTGGTATGGAAGCACCCCGAACGCCTCAAACTTTCTGGCAAAATAGGGTTACAAAGGGAGACGGGCACCCAACAGTAATTGTTCTTCATTCAAGGCATCTTCCTGTGGGCTAGGGTGCTCGAAATCTCCTTCAATCAGGGAACCCTGAGTCATACGCTGTCCGGGATCTGAAAAAGTCGCCTATATGTCTGGAGGTCCGTCACATTTATAATAGAGGGGAACCAGTCTGCCTCGTTAAGCCCCCTGCTTCGAGCCTACTCAGACATGTTTCCTCCATAGCTGCCCTCTTCCTGACCAATGATCGGGTCCCTGGATGATTCCATTTCTGCTCGGGCAACGTCTGACAAAAGATCAAAGTTATCCAGAATTTCCCTGACCTATAACAAAAAACACCAGGAAAGAAGCAAAAAGCAGTGAAAGCTCAAAGAAAACAATAAACAAAAGCTCTGATAACAGAAAGACGTAAGATATTCGGAGAATGAGTGTGAAAGTAACAGGAGAGAAGAGGGATATTTATAGATGAAGAGAGGTGATCCCAACCATTGATGTAAATGGACAGGGAGTCACCACGTGTCCAGGATCATAAATGCCCCTACAAGGATCGAGGAATCGTCAAGTTCGCCCAACAGTGCTTCAACACATGACGCATCCCCAGCCAAGCATTTAAAGACCTTTCAGTACCTGAGGAGCCGCCTTTTCAGAGACAGCTATTGATAGGTATGACACGACTTTTGACAGGTATAATTAATGAAGTCAAAACGGAGACCCAGACAAAATATATCATCAACAGTGTAACGGCTCTGTTAGAAGAAAGAGAAAGGATCTCAGGGACCATGAAGCTTCTGTGCCACACCAATGACCTCAGTGATTGACCACTCCACCAGACAATTGGACTCACCTGAGCCAGTATTTCTCCCCTAGGATGGATCATCTCATGCATAATTTTCTGGCGCGAGCCTTACTGGTCTCACACCAGAAACTAGGGGACTGGATATTTACGAAAAAAATATAAGGGTAACACGTGGATGCCCCATCTGTAAGGCACATGGAGATGGTCAGGGGTAATCCTACAAAGCTCCGTCTCATATACACCCCGCACCAAGTATCTCCCTACTCAAGGAATATATTGCCTCAGGCGAATTTCGTCTCGGGAATCCCTCTTCTCAAGGATTTCATAGCCCCAATGATTTTTGTCCTAGGTAATCAGCATCCCAAAATAATTAATGATGCCGTAGGATTCTCACTATCTCAGGCGCCATGAGGATTGAAGCTCCTTCTCAGGCATGGCGCGATTATCCACAGCATGCCTCAAGCATTCGACAACATCGATTGAGATAAGTCACCTCCCCAGAGATCCGGATAATTTCTCAAGACCAGTTTGCAAGCAATCTCTGATCAGCAGACACATGCCCCCTCCTTCATATCAAAAATGAGAATGGTTGCTAACAGTTGGCCCCTTAAATACACTTGTCCTATCTTCTGATCATTTTTTCAAGTGATGGGACAGTGTCAAGCCTATATCCCTACAGATGTGTCAGCGTCATCAATGAAATTTGGTTACACACTGTCCCATGTTAGACGTAACATCCTCTCTATTCTCTGATGTTAAATCACTATTCAAGAGGGAGGCATTATATAAGGCCACTTTCTTCAACTTGCAAAGGACTTTTAGAGACTTTGGGGGGGACTTTTTCTTTTTTTCGAACGACTTCTTCTTCGACTTTGGGACTTTGTTTCCAGAATCTCTCAGATTTTAGGCATTTTGACAGGAACCTTCCCGGAAGTTTACACTTCATATATATCTTTCTATTTGGTAGCCTTAGGGTAAAGATTCCACACACTTTTTCTTATTTTCAAGCCATTTCTGGTTTCCTCTCTACTGGTTTCATCAAAAATCTATTTTCTTTTTCCTTCGCATTATTTTTGACTTAGGCATCGGAGTTTCCTGTAGGAAACCACTCCCGGTGTCACTCCATCGGTGTTTGTTATCTTTGCAGGTTTAGGAGGTGGAGCCTTATCAGAAACAACCACACGTTCAGTCGCTCTCCGGTAGAAAAATCTCCATTCAACAACAGTCACATCGTCCTCGCATCTCACCAACTGAGTCATTCCTCATTGATCGTGAGAAGGGTTCACGGACAATTCTCGCACCAACACAACTTATAAATTTTTATAAAATATTATAAAATAAAATACTAATATGACACTTGTCTCATAATGTCATTAATTAAACAAAAAGGAGAGGGATGTTGTTATTCTTCTTCTCCCCGTCTTCTTTCTCGCTTTTGTTCTTTGTTTTTGTTTGGAAAATATGCGAAAATGATCATTTTTTTCAATCGTTTTTTGAAAATAACCATATTTAAAAAATATTAAAATATATATTTTTGGATGATTTTGCCATGATTCGAAAGTTGATTATTTTGCTATATTTGAAAGTATACTTTTGAACACGGTATATTTACGTGTTCGAAAGTTAGTTTTTTTACTGTGTTTGAAAGTGTACTTTCAAATATAGTAAAAAAACTAACTTTCGAATAAGGGCAAAATCATCTAAAAAATATATTTTTGATTTAGTTGGTTAACATTTTTCTAATATGGTTATTTTTTAAAAACGATTTTAAAAAATGATCATTTTTTCATATTTCCCTTTTTTTTCAGTCTCTTGGATTCTCAACATTTTCTTACTATTCTTTTGATTGTTTTTCTATTTCTCACCATCAAATAACTTCTCTCAACACCCTTTACATGCTAAAACCAATAATTTTTCAATTTTAGTAAGATTTGAAATGGATTAAATAGTAATTTTTGAGTTCAAAATTAGGATTTTCTAAAATTAGAGTAAATTAAAACTTTTTAAGGCCCTTCAGCATTATTTAGTAAACTTTTCTACCTAATTAACTTGTTAATTTTACAAATTGAACAAATTGAACAAATTAAGATTTACTGTTTATGAATTCAATTTTATTCCAATTGTCAAAATTTGAGTTTAATTATATTAATTAGGAAGTAGAGTAGTGTTATATGTAGTTAAGTGTTGGAATTGCAAAGTCAAAAAATTAAGATAAAATAAACAGTAATCATCACTGTACAATTGGGATTTTATACAAAAGTTGAGCTGAATTCAATTATTTGAATTGAATTTAGTGAATTAGATAATTAAACAAATCAATTAAAAGTAGAATTGTCAAAAAGTTTGAAAATGACAAAAAATGGCAAAATTGGAATAATGGGTAAATTTTCCAAAATTAGTTAGAAATTGCCAAAAATTGGTGTTTAATAAATTTCCATGAGATTTTATTTAGTAGAAATCGATTAAATAATCGAGAATTAAATTATTTTATGATAAAATTGGTGGCTATCTAGGAAACACGGATTGTAATACCCCATATGCTAGTTTAAGGATATTTTGTCATTTTATCCATGAGGGGTATTTTTGTTTTCTTCAAAAATATGTTCCCAGGTGCTACTTATCACATTATTCATCTCGTATAAGTGTGTAGTAACTGATTTATAAGGTACAAGCATAAGTGTATGATTGGGGTGTTAATTGAGGCGTGAAGCAAATAAAAGGGCTAGGAGTATTTTGATAATTTAGGTATGATTACTATAATAGTATCAAAATTTACACCGGTGAGTACTGCATAAAAGTTTATAATATCCAGATGATCATGCCACAAACGGCGCTCGAATTAGATAGGTATTAAGAGAGTTATCATATTTTCTGACTAAATGGACAAAATTACATTCCGATTTTCAAAGTAGAAAGCCTGTAGCCAATTTATTTTCTAGATATATTGAGATCAGTAGGATGGTTATAATATGTAGAGTCTGACATTGCAAACTGCACTTAATTTGGATAAAGAATGATGGAGTTATGATATTTTGTGAAAAATCGAATGAAAAATGATAAAAAACGAACGAAAACGGAAATTGATGATACAGAAGACTTCCGAAAAAAGGGCTAAATATTTTAGTAATGAATTTGGGGTGGCAAACAAAGCCCGCTATGGAGACATATAGGAAAACAGAGGTCGAAATGCGAAACGAGATGAGAAATGACCGTTTTTCTCCCGAAGAGCAATTTATCTTAAAATAATAATTTTATCCCTGATGCCATAAATAGGTTATGGGGGGTTCATTTTGCTAGAATTTTATTTGATAAGGGAGAGAGAAGAGGGGAGAGAATAAAAGAGAGAGAGTGTATTTTGACTATAACTTCGCGCACATACATTGGATTGATGCATCGCTTGTGTCATTAGACTCGTGTTGACGAGAGAAATTAGCTGCTCATCTCATAATACCAAAAAAGTTAGCAAAATAGAGCCTGTATCTCCACTATAGCTTGAATAAATTTTTGATTTTCTCCGTGATTCGACATCAAAAATCGAGAATTTTACGTCGTAAAGACTGGATAAACTCTTGATGAGTAGTTCTCACTATAAAACCTATGTTTTTCATGAATTTAAAAGAAAGATATGGATTGATTTATGAGTTAATTGATTTTAGTTGTTTAGCTTGAAATGATTATTCTGATTGGTAACATCGCATTGTTCCTAGAGTTGTGTTATTGGATGATTGTAATATTGGGTGTATTAAGCTTAAAGTTTAGAAAAAAAATTGGCTAGGAGCACTTGACATATCAAGTGTTCGATAAAATATCTAAATGACTATAGGTGTTGATTTATTATGAATGTGGTGATTAAGAATGTTGTCAAAAAAAGTGTAATGCGTGATGAGATGAATAAATTATGAAACTTTATAGTAAGATGTATACAATTACGTAAAATATAGGAAGACCCGGTGATTGCATACCAAGTGTTTAACAAAATGAATAAATAATATGTTGATTATTGTATTAGTAATGATGGCTAGAGATGTTTTATTGCATGAGTTGTGAGATCTATATACTACTATTTTAGATGTAGTATAAATGAAATACAATGGTAATGTTAGTTTGATTATGCTGATTATGACTTTTGTGAGTATAACTGAAGAGCTAATATTTTAGTTATGGATATCAATTTTGGACTTGTGTATTGTTATGATATTTGATCTATATATCTTAACTTGATGGACTTATGAATCAATGCATATGATTTTGGCCTTGTGTGCCAATGACCTTGATTTAGTTTTGTGTGCTAATGGATTTATCCTATAGAATCAGATTTATATTAATCATGAATGACACAGGTGTATGTGAAAAATAAGTGTAGTGATGATAGCAATTGTGGGGCTAATTTTAGGGCTATAAGTTTCATCTCGGACATTTATTTTTTAGCATGCTTGGTATTGAATGGATATGCCTTTATCCATTTTTCACTCCCTTATATTATTGACTCTATAGTTGTTATTGAAAAACTTATATTTTATTGCATTTGGGTATTATAAATTAGAATATGATCATAATAAGAAGGCGATGGTTAGAATTATTGTGTAGTGACCGGGATGGTCCCTTGTTTGTGATAGACATAAGCAATGTTTATGATTTTAACTTGGTGAGCCATTATAGTAGCTTTAGATCTTGTATATTGATCTTAGTAATGTTAGATTTCATTTCAGGGTACATTACATTAGCACTGTCTTTGCTTACTAAGAGTGACAGCTTCCTCTCCTAGAAAAGAATAATAAGTAAGGTATTTAAAATACTTGTATTTGTTATTAAGGGAATGAGACTGTCCTATACGTATGTATTGTCAATAATGATTTATATGATATTTTGTTATCTTGTTTTATAACATAAAATCTAAAAAGATATATGGATAAACAAGTGAGTGAAACTCTTTATATTTTTATTATTTTTTAAATGCTCAGGAAACCATAATATTTTAAAAGGTTTTGAGAAAGTAGCATTGATTGTGTATTTCACGTGTTGAGAGTAGAATAATTATATTCTCTTTATTCTTTTAAATGTGATGTTTATA
>JAVXUL010126815.1:0-16202 GCA_035590515.1 Trichilia minutiflora | reverse complement strand
ACTTCACGTGGGGTCCTCACTCCCGTTTCATCACCTAAACAGTATACATCAAAACCATATCAATATACCTTTCTAAACCATAAACAAGACTAACATGTGTGAAATGCATTCTAATAAGGTTTTTAACTTCAGGTTATACGTGTAATGGATAAAATCGTTGTTATTCTATTGATTATCCAAAGTCCATTACTACTAACCCACATTATAGCCTGACTAACATATTTTAACTTGATTTTATGATTTCTACAAAAAAAAACCCAATCCTGATCAGAATAGTAATTTCAAACACTGTTCTGGTTTATCCAAAAATCTAAATTCAGGTTTTTAACTACCTAATCATTTACTCGACTTCTCTATAACCTAATTAACACATTATGACTTAAACCTATATGATAAAACTAACGAAATCCCCAAAAATGAATAGTAAAATTTATTTTTTAGAAATTTAATAAAATACAAAAATGGAAACTACAAATGGGCTAGAAATGATCCCATTTATCTTGTAGTATCGTTGGTTTGCTTTGATTTCACTTAAAACTTAGAAAACTCCAAATTTAAATCCTGAAATCCTAGCTCCCCTTTATGATTTCTATACTCCTTGTGACAAATTGAAGCCAGTAGAGTATTTAAATATAGAATACGATAGAAAATCAAAGAGAAATCAAAGAAAAGATGAAAATGAGATGGTATGTGTAAAATAGGGATGGAAACATGAGAGGAGAGGAGAATAGAAAAAGAAAGAAGAAAAGAAGAAGAAACAGTGAGAATGGGGGGTTCAACCCCTTAGTTATAGAAAAAGGGTGAAATTATCATTTTGCTCTTGAAAATTATAAAGGAGAAGCTTCTAGATGAGGGTAAAACTATCATTTTGTAACCGTTCGATCGAACGAATCGAGGGTTGGTTTGAATGAATTATTGACTTCAGTTGAACAAATTTACCTTTCGTTTGAACGAATCTAGGCAGAAATTTTTTAGTGAATCTTCAAAATGTCGATCGAACGAATTACCCTATTTGATTGAATGACCCAACAAAAATAAAAATTTTTTGTTTAAATTGTGAGATCTTGTATTTTTTAGTAAGGGTATTTTTGACTTTTCATAAATCTACGTTTGAGTTCTGTATAGATCGATGGTATTTTGGGGGTTGAAATGAGGTTTTGAATGAATTAGATAGAGTAAGTAATGAGAATGGATATCGAGAATTTAACTGGAGTTCGACTGCGACAGAAAACTTGAGAAAGAAAGCATTCGATCAAATGAATGCTTGGATTCGAATGGAGGTGTAGTTCGTTCAATTGAACTAAAGGACCAAAATTTCCAGAGAGTCAAGAAACTTTCGATCGAACGAATGGTCTATTTCGTTCGAACAACTCAGGGGCTCACAAAACCTTCGGTTGAACGAAGGGTTTTATTCGTTCGAACGATTCTCATTTTGGTCGAACGAATTGACCAGTTCATTCGATTAAATCGTCCGATAATTAGGTAAAATGATCAAAATTGCCCCTTCTAGAATTTTCTTCCTCCATAAAACTCAAGGGTATTTTAGTAATTTCACACTTATACTATAAATATGGGCAAATAGTGGAAGAGAGTTATTTTTTTCTCTCGTTTCTCTCGTCTCCCTCTCTACGAATTTCTTCCCTTTGATTTCTTGCATTTCAATTAATCAAACAATGTTTTCTCACTAAAATCTGTCACTTTACCATCTCCTTTACATTCTACAAATCCTGTTTCGTTGTTTTGGCTAGGAGCATAAAGAGGAGAAAACTAGGATTTGGGGTTAGTTCAAGTTTTTGACTTATTGAAGCCACATTCGATGACTACAAGTTCCTATCAATTCATTGGTAAGCTCATTTTCTCGTTTAAGATGTAGACTTTCATTTAGAATAGTTTTGTATTTTTGGATAATGTTTATTTGCGTATCGTAAGATTTTGAGTTGTAATGTGTTAGTTAGGACATAGAGTGCATGGGTATATGGTTTGGTAGCTAGAAAACCTAAGTTCAAAGAAATTCTCTTTGTAGTGAATAGTAACCATTACTATTTTGCTTGAAACCTATTTGCTGTATATTGGCTCTAGTAAATGAGGTCTAATGGGTTACCTGGGTGGTAAACGGATAGAGTAATAAGGATTGATTGACTAATCGAGCAAAGGATAGAAAAGTGCGATAGTTAGGTGAGGCCAATTAAGGTATAATCGTGTTAAGAGTCACTTATGAGCGTACAAGATGAGTTTAGGTTGTAATCCATGTATTAATAGAGTTCTGGTATATGTGTGTAGGCACTGATTGAGAGGATCAAGAATCTGAACCAAGGGAGGAACTCTAGGGAGTACGTAACCTCCCTAACAAGAGAGTGGAATCCTTTCTGTTTTGTTACTTTAAAACAAATCGTGTTTTATATGTATAATGATTTGTAATTGTTTTATAAATGATTTATCTTATTATGCTTGTTGATACGAAATTGCATATATAAATATGTTTTTGTATGGTTTTGAAATGATAAACGATTTGTATATTGGGTTTGACTTATTTAACGTATATGTTTTTTTTGAATGATAACTGTGGGCCAATTTCTGACATGTTTACCCTTGTTGTTGATTTTATGTATTATGATTTACCCTGGATTGAGCCTCCAAGATGATTTTATGATGATGATACAGTCGGTGGGCTAAATTTTATGTTTAATACTTGATGATACGGTTTGAGAGCCTTTATGATTTGCATATTTGTGTTGATGGCCATGAGAGCCGGGATGCATATTGGTGAAACGACCATGAGGACCGGGTTATTTACTGTAGCTATAATATGATAGCCTGAGGGAGAGTTCACTGTGATGTGAACCCTCAGGTGAGTGTTATATATGGTAGCCTAGGGTCGGCCTAGGATAGAGGTCGCCTAGGTGAGTGGAGACTTCACAAGTAGAGATACTATTGGTGATATATGGTGTATATTGTTATCATGAGTGGTGATTTAACTACCTGTGAATCTCGTTGAGTCAGTCACTGATGTCACCCCGTGACTGCTCGAGACAAATATCAGTGGTGGACTTATTTTCTAAAAATGATGCATGTTTTACTTTTTGCATTTAGAATAACCTTTTATGAAAATAGCATTATTCTTATTTGCATATAAAACTCACTGACGGCTCGGGATTACACCTGATCAGTGTAGTTCCCAAAAATAGAGCCATATCCAATGATTTTCTTGCTATCGATTGCATTCATAGTTTTTAAAAGATGAAAATATATTTTAAAGCTATTCCCTTCTTAATTATCTTCTGTTGTGTAAATAATGATTGACAAAGAATGGGTTCAGTAAAAATTTTTATATCTATTATTGTTTTTATGTATATTCCCTCACTGAGTATACATTAATATGCTCACCTTTTTTCCCCCACTTATAGGCAAGCGCATAGAGTACGTGGTGGGTGGTAATAGCATCGAGAATTGTGACTTCAAGTATTGTTTCTATACTCGACTCATATTTATCACATTGAGTCAACTGAGAGAATCTTACATTATTTATGGTTTTCTTGATTTTGCTTTGTTTTTAGGAGCTCGAAGAATTGGTGTTTTAAATATAGATAGTTGTAACGAAAATATATTCATAAATATTAGTTTGTATGATATTTTGGATTGATATATGATTTTCATTTATGATGAGTTTGGATAAAAATCATTTTAGAAGTGTCTGTCCTTGTTTTGATAATAGTGGTTTGGAAGATTGGAGGAAATTTTATTAGAAGTGTTTTGCGTATTTTGAAATTTTTAACTTTACAGTTTTTTAGTAAGTGTTCTGAGCCTAAGGAATATTTATTAGGAATCTGTGATGATTGTCACATATAGGACCCATGGGTTGAACCGTGATATAAATCCTTTCAAATTAGAAAATATCATTAGGGTCCCACTTAAAATAAAACTATCTTTTAATTTCATTGAAGTCCTTGTATTTACAACTTTAAAACTCAATCTTAATCAACTTAAATTCTTAAAATAATTATAGAGCCGTGATGTCCTGTCAATTATCTACATGACGAGCACAGTTATATGCATAAGAAAAAGGAAAAATTATCATATTACCCTTGAGACTTAGACACGGGGCTTACACCACACACGCACGCACGCACACACACACATGTATAATAAATATAACATTATAATTTTAAATTAAATATTTTATAATTTTGTAAATTAATTTAAGTATAAAAAATATACCAAACAAGCATATTTAAAATAGAAAATTCTTTTATTAATGTAACTAAATTATAAATCAAAAACAAATTTGTTATGTATATTGGCAAATTACAATTTATAATTTAAATGTTGATAAAAAATATTTTTTAAATTGACATGATATATTTATTATAAAAAACCAAAAATTATTTTTTTATTTTATTAATTTTAAACATGTATATGCATAATAAATAATATAAAATTTATGTTAAATATTAGATGTTGTGTTCCCGTAAAGTTATTTTGTTTTGCCTTATAATCCAAAGTTCAAATCCTTCCATCTTCCTTTAATTGTTTATTTCGAATTTTGGGAGTATAAATATTATTTTACGTTTTAAATAACAGAATAATAGATGAACGTTATTTAAATATAATTCAACGAAATATCTGCAATATTTTGTATTGTAGTGTTATATTTGGAAAAAAGTTATATCATATTGAGATAAAACGAGTTTTAATATAGTCAAATAAAAGTATTCTTTTAATTTAAGTATGCATTGGAGAATATTTATATTTATATGTATATTGCAACTTACCTTTCTATCATATAATCTCTGAACTTCTATAGGATAAATATCAAAGAACACAAAGAATCTGGAAGCAAACATTTTTTAAGAACAATTAGACTTGCACTTAGCAATGGAAATTGAAATAACTTTATTGAACTAGCATGAGTACATAAATGGTTATGTCTCAGTGTAGCTGCAACATAGTACAATCCTTTCCACTTTGCAACTTCATCGTTACACTTTTCAATTTTTATCTTAGCCACCATGTATCCCGTTCCCTTGAACTGAAAGAAGTAAACTTCTTAAACACCAGAACTTCCATCTCATGCTGAACGATAGGGTTCTGTGAAGCTATAAAATCTCGACAAGTAGGACAAGTAGCATGCCTGTTCCCGTATCCCACCCATCTGTTCAAGCAATCACTGTGAAATAGATGATCACATCTTAATTCCGTGACATCTTCTCCTTCGTCAATCTTACACAGACACACTGAACATTCTAGTACTTCTGCATTGCGACTAGGCTTGTACTTGTACTGGATTATACTCGATTCTTCATCAGTTTCTGCATCAATGCTAACTCCATGAATACGATGACTGAAAAGGGAGTGGTGAATCAATAAACTCCATACCCATTTCAAATGGGTAGTGATTTGAATTATGTAACTCAACATGAATGATTGAAGCTTGGAAATTTAGTTATGAAAAATGTAAATAGTAATAAGCAGGAACTTTGTAGAAAATATCTGGTATAGTTACTACTGTTCTCAGGAATGACTAATATTGTACCTAGTTGAGAAATATTCCAACTAGATCACCTTAATTTTTCTTTAATTTTTCTAAGGTCATATCCTTTTTAGAAGAGCAACTGAGCTTATCATTAGTCTTTTTAGCCTTGACTCTCAGAACACATGATAAACTGCTTCTTTGAAAATAATGGAGATGGTCTCAAATCATCATATTTTCAAGTGTCCTTTTGGTGTAAAGATAACCACAAAAAATTCATGATCACAATAAGTTCCCATTTTCTACCTTATAAACTATAGTAAATTCTTTTTTTTTTTTTTAATGTTTTCAATCATGAATTTAATGAAGACTAGGAAAATTTTATCTAACTGATAACCGAAATTTAGGTTTTGCATTTTTTGGTTTCTGACAACTTGTTGCGTTTAGTGAATTTTCTGCTCTTGCATGTTTATAATTATTGGATAATGATATATAGTATGTTTGATTTTTGGAAATTTTATTGAGGTACAAAAAAGTCAAAATTAATTTTTTTTAATTGGTCAACAAATAATTTTATTAAAACCTCCTCACTTAATTTTATTAAAATATATAATTACATGTTAAAAAAAATACTATAAAAGTTCAATAAAAAATATAAGAAAATTTATGTATATTCTTAACGTTTAAAGAAAATAGAGACGTTCTTACAATATTGATAAATTTACCTGATAAGATAGAATTATTTAAAAAATTTATTAGATAATATATTATTAATTTTATTAAAAATTAAAAATTAGATAAATTAGTATTATTTTATAATTGTCATAATCATTCAAAATAACATATTTCACATTTTATTTTTATTTAGAATATAAAAATTAAGTAAATCCGAAGATATGGTTTTTTACAATTTATAAAATATATAATTTAAACAAAATATTATTACTTTAATTTTAAAATGAAAATTTTATTAACTAATATACTTATAGAGCAAAATATATTTAGACTAATACTAGAACTATAATGTTTTAACTAATAAAAATAAAAGATGCCCACGGATAAAGGGAGAGTTGAGGACTCGATCACCTCAAAGTGAAAGTGATAATCACCCAATTGAGATGGTATGGTGATTTTGATTTAAGCGATGATCGAAGTCTTTTGTTATGATTTTAGATTCGAGTTATCATAAATTTATTTTGATTGATTTGACATGAAAATTAGGGATTCTCTCCCATACATGATATCGCTATAAAATGAACCTTATACATATAGTAACTATTAAAGATGAATATCGTATAATTTATGAACATGTCTCTTTTAAAAATAAATACTTAATTTGGTGTTTGACTGAACACTGCATGGATAATCGAATATGAATTTTTATACATATAAAAAAAGTATTGAAAATGTATTTATTGTCTAGATACTTTGATGACATTGAAATTTTTAACAATTTATGAATATTGAAGAGTGATTCTTGCTTGTATTGTCGAAAGAAAACGACACAAAGCTCAAAGCCTCCAAGTCGTGTGGATGGCATTCTTCCTCAAAGTCGTGGATGGCATGCATTCTTCCTCGAAGTCGTGTGGATGGAATTCTTCTCTACGTCTGAATGTCATTTATACTGACTGGAATGAATTATTGCACTGATTGGAAAAACTTTGTGAACACATTATACATGCAATAGACGAACGACAACTCACATGAATATTGTTAAATCATCGTAAAGGAAAACACCAAACTAATGCAGACAAAGAAATAAAATTACAATAAAAAATTTATTTTTACGTGAATATGTGATAAGTATGCATACCCTAGCATAATAATGATATAATAATAAATATAATATGTAAAAAAATAAATATTATCTGTTGATACAAGAAATCGGTTTCATCTTCAACTCCCAAGTATTAGCAGATTTTCACTTCTCATCCTTGAGCTTGAGACTGCAAACACACAGAACATCTCAAGGGTAAAACTGGTTTTCCGACGCAAACCCTCTGATACTTAAATCAGAGAGGGTTTTACTTAATATGTGAAATAAGTCTACATGCAAGCAAGCAAGAATGCATGAAGAGTATGAATGACATGGAATGTTCTATCCCTGAATATGATGTCTGGATGCACTCAAAAGTTAAAAAGAATGTCTCACAGTGCGTTTTTCTCAATATCCTCGAATGGAACTGATTGCCCCTCCTCCTCCTTTGATTTTTGGGTGCAGTATGTTGGAAACTTGGGAGTGTGCATCTCTGGACACGTGTTGCTGCATGGCTAACGTTGTCAGGGCAATCTGTTGCAAAAATCGAAGGGACGTGGGGACTTATGATACTATTCCTCGCCATGTCATCCCCAAGACCCCGAGCGTGCGTCCCTCCGAGTGAAACTTTCATTTCTCCTGAGAATGAAATCCCCTAGTTCTCGGGAGGCCTTTATGTAGCGGGTTGTAGCCTCGGTATCGCTAGGTGGTAGAATGGTGGAGACTAGTATACCCTGAGTGTCTGTGCGTTCCTGTTATTTGTGGAGAACGTGCCAGTCCGACTCCTCGAGCCCGAAGGGCTTGTTGTCGAAGGCCCTGAACCCGAGTGTGAGTCACCAGTAAATAACTCGAAGGTGATCTCCTGACTGATCGCTTTGGGTGGAGTGCCCGAGGCGATCCAACTATGTCCCTTGGTGATGCAATTGGCTTCTCGGGATGACACCGTATCAAGAAGCCTACTTGGTATGAGCACTTGGTGGCCCTGGATAAGGGCCTGGAGATGGGCCTGGACCGTTGGGCTGGGCCTCGACAAAATACCCCAATACTAAGCCCCCAGTTTTTAATTAAATAAAGTTTTAATTGAAAACTGTGCGACTTCTGCTCGGCTGGCATAGCTGACTTCACACCTCGGTTATCTCTTTGGGAAAGCAGTCGCCAGTGCATGTGTCATCATTCTATTGCCGGGTCAGTCAGGAAGGCCACGATAACTGGATCATCATAATTGCTTACTAGGGCGGGTCCCACCTTATTTAAATCTTGAGAAGAAATGACCCCTGATGTTTTGCATTCGGGTGATGTGGTATTTTTTTGTTCGTTGAACCAAAATCAACGGTCGGGGTTCCCTGGGCTCGCCTATAAATACCTTCTTTTCTTCGAGCAAAGTCACAAAACCATGGTCACTTCTACCGTTGGATATTCTTCCCAAATTCTCCAGAATATTCATTCTGCATTCCCAGCTTTGCTGTTCTTCTGTTTTCAATCGGCTGATGAATCTCTTGTTTCTAATTGAGGAACCTAGTATCTTCGACAAAGTTCTCATTTCTCATGACATCCCGCTTGTAATCTCCATGACGATCCTTGTTGGAAGGATGGCCAATCTCACAGGTACTCGTGCCAAATATAAAGAACATGGAAAGTTGAATTCCTGAGATATTGAAAAATCAGGAAGTATCTGACCACACCGGAGCCAGATGCTTGCCCTATCACCTTCTAACTTCGCTTGTCGAAATACAACCATTAGAAACTCCAAGTGTAGCGGCTGTTGCGAGTCCATCCCCAAGCTCACCCACTGACTTTATCGAATTCCCTCTCATTTTGCACTTGCAAACCCCGATTACTAACGTTTCTTTCTCATCGCAGGGATGCTATCGGATGAGGCAGCAGACAGACGCTCGGTGGGACGAGCCGAGCAGAATAATAAAAGAAACCCGATAAGGAGAACATCTTCACCTTGAAGCAGCTAGAGAAGGCAGAGACAGATATGGTCGTTCAAGACCCCTCAAATATAGATAAGACCTAGTAGGGTCGGATATTCTTTAATAACATACTCTGATTAATAAAACTTCCATTTTCATATATATGCGTTCTGCCTGTTTCATTCAGTCTTATGTGCTTTGTGATATCTCTCCGAGTAAAACACTTGAAAAATCTTCTGAAGTAAAAAGACATTCAGCTTCTCAAAGATGATCGAATGGCTCTTTGGCTCAGTGAAGCTATCCAAGTAAAAATATATCCGAATAAAGAGATATCCGAGTGAAAAGCCATCCAAGTAAATCAATTAGACAATTTTTCGAACATCCAAATAAAGGATTTGATGACTCAGAGAATACATTCGAATAAAGAACTTAGATAATTTTAATATACCCAAATAAAGGATACGTCCATTCGAAGAAAACATTCAAATATAGAACTTAGAAAACTTTGATATATTCAAATAAAGGATACGTCCATTTGGGAAAAACACTTGAATACAGGACTTAGAAAACTTTGATATAACCAAATAAAGGATACGTCTATTCAGAGAAAACACCCGAATATAGGACTTAGAAAACTTTGATATATCCAAATAAAGGATACGTCCATTCGGGAAAAACATTCGAATGAAGGACTTAAAGAATATCCCGATAAAGAGCTCATCCGTTTGGGGGAAGCATCCGAATAAAGGACTATAAATATCTCATTAAGGACCTTGCTCGGAATAATGCATGCGCATATAGCTTGAATACATTCAGATACCGTCACCAAACGAATGACTTAGAAAATTTTATGGCTGAAAAATATGTGTAGATAATACATCCAGATTGTCTGTCCCAGATTAATATACAGCCAGATGAACTGTCACTTAGTTTGATGAGAATTTATGAATATATTATCCTCATTTAGCATTAAACCAGAAGAAAACATTTACAGAGAAGGAAATACTTACAGGTCGGTCTGTTAGCTAACCCGACCGTAAAAATCAAGAATAATATAATATAATAAATACAAGCCGCAGGTAGCCGGCCTCTTCCAAGTACCCTGATACCTGCAAAAGAAAAATTGAAACAGGTAGTCAACCTCGAACAATATGGTCCATATGGCCTCGAAACAGAAGAGTTCCCTAACTACTAAATATCCTTAGCTCAGAGACGATATAGTGTCGTTGGCTTAAGGTCTTCTCGGGAATGATTTGGTCCCGGTAGGAGATTCAAGCCCGAAATCCGGTCATTGGGCAAAGGGAGTACGTATAACCTGTCCCTAAATCCGCACATCAGGCAAGCAGGTCCATATGAACCGTCCTGGAATATATACATTGGGCAAGCAGATCTATATGGCCTGTCCTGAATTCGGTGTATCAGGCAAGCAGGCATAGCTGACCCATTTCGGATATGACCCGTCCTAGAATTAGTATGTCGGGCAAGTGGGTCCTGGAATCCGTACGTAGGGCAAGTAGGTCTTGGATACAACCCATCCCAGAATCTGTATGTCGGACAAACAGGTCCGGGATATGACCCGTCCCTAATATGACCCATCCCAGAATTCGTGCATCGGGCAAGCGGGTCTATATGGCATCGGAACAGCATGGTTCCATAATAAATATCCTTGGCTCGGAGACAATGTGGTCTCGTTGGCCTAAGATCTTCTCATATAAGAGATTGGACTAGTTTCAATTATCGGAGTCAGATCCTGATAGAGTACTCAAAAGGGGCTCGGCGTGTATTCACTGCCGAGCAAATGGACTCGACGCGTATTCACTACAGAGCAGATGGGCTCGATGCGTATTCACTACAGAGCAGATAGGCTCGACGCGTATTCACTGTAGAGCAAATGGGCTCAACGCTGATCGCAGGATCGGGGGATCAATCCCCGAAAGGGTCGGGTCATAGATGGCAAATTTTCAGTTTATCTGTATTCTGTGACTTTTTTGCTGGAGTGTCGCTGGGGGTCTTTAGTTTGTAAACCCCTGGTCTAAGTGCTTGAACGACTTCATATGGCCCTTTTCAATTAGCTCCCAATACCCCTTCACCCGGGACTTTGGTGTTAAGAGTCGCCTTTTGTGGGACAGAAACTCTTCTCTGGAAGGTTCGACGTCTGACTTTTTGATTGTAGTGTCAGGTTACCCTCTGTTGGTGTACAGATACCCGAATCGCGGCCTCATCTCTCCTTCTGTCTAACAGATCTAACTCCAATCTTTGACTAACCTCATTTCTCCCTTCTATGTAGTCCTACGTCCAAAAGGTCGGGATGTCGATTGCCTTCTTGATCACCTTATTGGCAGCTTCAACATGTCCAACGACTTGTGGGTGTACTGGGGTAGCAAACCTTAGGTCGGTACAGAACTCCAAACAAAACTCTTTGAACTGGGTGTTGTCAAACTGCTTTTCATTGTCAATAACTAATACATGTGGAACCTTTGTGAAATAGTTAATGGCCACAGTTCCATATTTAGTGCTGGCTCGGGCAGTCGGGAGTAGCCTATTTTGCAAGCATCCAGAGAATTTGTGGGCCAATAATATCCTTATCGGATAATTTTGTATGCTACTGAACGAGCCCCTCCATGACTTCCTCAGGTTCCATTGTGGATTTTCTCAATTACTTTATCTGCCTCATCTGTTCTCAAATATTTCAAGTATGACAGAGTAAATCCACGTTAGTATAGTACAGTGTCAAGAATAGCGTACCTGGCTGTTCGATTTTTTATCTTTCTGGCTTTGCTGCAGTCATTCGGGAGCTCTCCATGCTGTATATACGATTTTGGCTCCCTCATCCGGATCAGGTCGAGGTCTCCTATAGAGCAACAACAAAATCTTCTTTAAACTTCTTCTCCGCTCGGTCTCTTCAAAATTATCCCTACTCCACCCCTTTGTATATTCGACGCCCCGTCTACATACATCTGCCAGGTCCCCTTCGCGATCCAAGGGTCAAGGCTGCTATTCTCATCTCGGTTCTTGGGGCCTTTCATTGTCACAAGCTATAAACTCAGTCAGATAATTATTCCTGATCAATACTTCAATCTGATCCCGCAGCTCGTAGCACCGTTCTGTCAAGTGTCCCATATCTTGGTGGAACTCGTAGAATCTATTTCTCGCTTCTTCGGGGAGTCCGTGTCTGATCGGATGGGGGTCCAGTAACACAGTCCCCTGTCTCCTCACCTCTTCCAAGATTTGTGAGAGGGGAGCATTCAGGGGAGTAAACTTCTTCTTTGCTTCCCCCTATTTCGCTCGTCTCAATCTGTTTACCTGGGCGACCCGCTGTGGGTTGTCTCTCCGAGAAGATCTCCTCTCCTTGGGGTACTGCTCCTCTCTCCTTCTGTCAACCCAGTAGTACTCGGGGACTCGGTCCCTTCCCCGATTAGCCTCAAGAAACCTCCTTCTATCATTTCTCCATTTCTTGTTATCGAGTTTCTTAAAACGATTGTTGTCTCTCGGGGGAGCCCCTGTGGGTTTCTACTCTTTCATCTTGAGCATGACCTAGTTCTCGACCTCTATCTCATCGAGTATCTTTCTCCGAGCTGCCTCATAAGTGCTCACCGAGGACTTACAAATAACATACCAGGCCTTGTTTATTCTGAGCCCCTGTCTCAGCCCCTCCAGGACCAGCGGGTGGTGGTAAGACCCCAGTTCGAGTACCTCCTCGTGGTACCTCTTGGCAAAGCTCCTGAGGCTTTCACCAGTCCCCTGTTTAAGTAGTAACAATGAGCTCGGGGTTTTGGTGCTGAAGATTGCACCCCTGAACTCAGCAGTGAACACCTCGTAGAGCTGTCTAAAACTCTGAATACTCCCAGGGGTCAAGCCCATAAACCACTTTCTAGCCTGCCCCTCTAGGGTCTAGGGGAATAGGTGGCACATCTGTTCTTCGCTCAGTCCCTGGACGAGCATCATTTCATGAAAGAAATCTATGTGTAATGACGGGTTTGTCTTCCCAGAAAATGAAGTAATCGGGGGCATTTTAAATTTTTTGGGCAAGACCTGACCTAACAGTTTAGGTACGAAGGGCGACCTTGTATAGGGACCGATCACTGAAATCGGCTCGATCAGTTCAACTCAAGAACCCGCTTTCTCCTTACCCATCTTCTCCATCACCTTTCTTATTAAGGACTCTACATCCCTGTCCTTGGTGTCAATCCCCCGTTCTCCCTCCTGATGCGAGTTCTCCTATCCAAGTGCCTCGCGTTCCCGCCTCCACCTCTGCTCCAAAAGCTTTCTCATATCACTCGGAGGCGGGTTAGTGTCGTCAGGTATCTCCTGGACTACATCGAGGCTCCGAGATACTCTCGTAGACCCAGGGTGATACCTTTCCTAAGTAACGGGGGGCATGCATGTGTCTTTTGTCCCTACCCCCTTCGAATGGGGGTCCTCTACAACCTTATCCTTCCCTTTTTCTGTAGCTGTATACCTTCGGGCTTTGGGTTGCCTTCTGACTCCTTCTTCATCCCTCACCACAGTCTCTGGTCGAGGGAGGCTACTCTCCATCGTCTCATCTTACACTCTTATCTCCTGTGCATTGGTCTGTATCATCATTTTCATCTCTGATACCTCTCTGACCAATACCTTCATCTGCCTGTCCTTCTCTACATGTCACTGCTCACTATCTTGAAGTAGCCGTAGCAATAGAGTTATCTCATTTGTTTCTCCTGCTTGGCCCAATCCACGTGTATGCATCTCGACGGCGTTTGATCGGGGGCTCTCATGCTCCGGGATCTCACGCAGGGCGTTCTTAGCCCCCTTTGCAGCGGTAGCTGCTTCCACAGAAACTCCCTCTGTGTTCATGCGTTCAGTCATGTGTCTCCTGGTTGTGTAATCTCCGACATTTTGTTATTTTTACTGAAAATGGTGCTTCGATAGCTTTTTGTTCAATTCCCATAGACGACATCAAATGTTGATGCAAGAAGTTGGCCTCGTCCTCAACTCCGAGTACCAGTAGGTCTTCTCTTCTTGTCCTTGAGCTTGAGGCTACAAAACACACAGAATACCTCAGGGATAAAGCCGGTTTCTCGACGAAAACCCTCCGATACTTAAGTCAGAGAGGGTTTTACTTAGTGTGTGAGATAAGTGTGCATGCAAACGAAGAAGAATGCTTGAAAAGCATGTATGACATGGAATGTTCTATCCCTGAGAATGATGTTCGGATGCACTGAAAAGTTTAGAGAATGTCTTACAGTGTACTTTTTTTCTCAATGTGGTCGAATGAATCTAATTGCAAATCCCTTTCCCTCGATTTTTGGGTGTTGTATATTGGAAGCCTAGGAGTGCGTATCCTTAGACACATGTTACTGCATGGCTGACGTGTCTAGGGTAACCTGTTGTAAAATCAAGGGGCGTGATAAATTGTGACATTGTTCCTCGCCACGTCATTCCCGAGTGTACGTCCCTCCGAGTGAAGCTTTCGGTCCTCCCAAGAATGAAATCCCCTGGCTCTCGGGAGGTCATTATATAGCAGGTTGTAGCCTCGTTGTTGCCAGAGGATAGCGCCATGGAGGCTGGTGTGTTTCGAGTGTCCGCGAGTCCATACTGTTGTATAGTGAAATATTAGTCCGACCCTCCGATCCCGAAGGTAAATGTTGTTAAACGCCCCGAACCCGAATGCAAGTCGACAATAAATAACTCGAAGGAGACCTCCTAACTGATCGCTTTGGGCAGAGTGTCTGAGGTGATTCAACTATTTCCCTGGGTGATGTAATTGGCTTCTCGGGACGACACCATATCAAGGAGTCTACTTGATATGTGCATTTGATAGGCCTGGATAAGAGCACGGAGATAGGCCTGGACCATTAGACTGGGCCTCGGTAAAATACTCTAACATTTATAATATATAAAAAGAGTATAATTGAAAATTGAAATTGTTATACTTTATTTGACTTTAAAAATACAATATTTAAAATATTTAATTGTTGATGTTTCTTAATCATCCTCTCATTTATTCTTAATCTTTATGGAGCAATGCAATTTTATGTTCAAAATTGATCAAACGTACCCAAAATATTAATGTTGAAAAAAAGTTAAATTTATATTAATTATTTTATCTCTTATTTTGTAATATATTTTTTTATAAAGTTTATAATTATCAGAATATGAAATAATATATAAAGATTATGGAATGTGATAATATATATAATTATCATGAGTTTGGAATATTTGAAAGTAATAAAATTGGAGGGGTGGTGGACATGGAGTATAAAGGCATGAAAGAGGGAAGCAATCAAATGGGTTCTTGGATTCTCAATCAACCAAAAAGAAAATAAAAAAAAGAAAAAGAAAATGATAATGATAATAATAAAAAGAGAATAGAATCTAAGTGAAGTCAAATAATTATTCCAAGAATAAAAAAAAAATCCAAATATTCTAAAGATTCAATTATATACAACTTCAGCTTTAAAACAAAGCAAAGCAAACCCATATTATGCTTCACTTAGTATGCAAAACCCAGATGTAGAAATGAGTCAAAGTTTGCACAATAAGTTTTTTTTTTTTTTTAATCATTATGATAAGAATTTATTTTCTTTGTCTATTTTAAAATTCGTGCAATATATAGATGTTATAGCTGTTTAAGGTCTATTGATTGAGATTTTTTTAGCAAATCCGTAATAAAAAAGTTGAAAATTTAATTTTGAAAATAAAAAATAGAGATAAATTATTCAAATTTGTTTTAAAAAAGAAATCTGACAATCATTTTGGTCTAATTCATTTCAATTTTTTCTACGTACTCTGAGATAAAATTCTCCTATTTTTTAAACTCTTAACAAAATTTTTCCTACGTACTCTAGTTTCTCGGTGAAATAGTTAACAAAATTACTTATGATGGGCCAGACCTATTACAGGCATATCATTGGACCCATTAAGTCAGGCCGGAAAGGATGTGGAATTGCTCCCATTTTGGGCCTGTTTGGTACACTGACTGAGTTGTTGGTTTAACTCTCAACTAGCAATAGACACTCATATTGGGTTGGACCAAACTAAAGAATTGGATTATAACTAATTCGGTATTTCTTCATTTTCGATT
>JAVXUL010126804.1:0-16202 GCA_035590515.1 Trichilia minutiflora | reverse complement strand
TATAAAGTCAACACATAAGTAATAGTTGGTGAACTATTGTACTGGACCGACCCGATATGAGAAAAACTACATGGATTATTATATGAGTGTCATAAGTAATTCTCATAAGTGATAATGATGTATATAATCGTTTGACTTGAGATCATCATGGTTCTCAACATTATGAATAATATAATTTAATGTTTTCAAACATCATCTATAATAAGATTGACTATAAGAAAAATATTTGGCTATGTTATGAATAATATTAGTGTATACCCTAGAAACCATTCGTGTTGTCGGTTTCAAGGTTAATGATCTTGTATAAACTTTTATATATTAATGAAAGAAATAGTTCTTCATTTACATACATTAATTGCTTCCTTTATTTTTCATGCAATGAATAAAGAATCTATGTAAATTATCTAGATAATTTTATTTAATTGTTAAATAAATTTATCAAATCGTTCCTTATGTACGTGATATAAATTGGGCACTATATCATACAGTAGGCATACTAGATGCCGCCTAATGATATTATATAACAATATATGTAAGCTGACAATATGAGTATTATCATAAGAGCATTAGTGTGGATTTATAGTTGGTGAACTATTTATTGAACATGATCGAATATCGATGAATCATATGGTATACATGTAGTCAATGACTTATCGATAGATTGTAATAGTGTGTGGCGTAATCCTTTGACCTGAGACGTCTAGAATCAGACTCTGTATGGATGGATATATTTCATATGGTGTATACGTGCAGGGCTAATCGTGCCTTGTACAAGAAGCCGATTTGGGTATGCTTTGTTCATATAATATTTGATTGACAGTCAAGACGAGATCCGTTGACTTGATATAGCGGATTGAGAATTATCGTTGTCTCTGTCCGAGTTGAGTTCCTAATCAAATGTCGATAAGAAGTCATGATTATAAGTCAATGGCCATTGCATAATATTGACATATGATCGACGATTTGAAGTAGTATTGAGATTAGGGTTTTGACAGTCTATGAACCCTTATCTTGATCAAGATATGATGACGGAAGGATATCACTTACACGTTAAGTGCAATCGATGAAAGGTTTGATAAAGATCCTTCTTCATCGTGTCTTAGGAAATACGGTGCATCACTAGATACTAACCATAGTCGATAAGCAATCGAAATATTCAGAGTTGAAATGTTCGGCATATGTTCACAGCTGAGTCACGGTGAACCTTCATGGTCCACCAAAATCCTCTAACACTTCTTCATATGAGAGAGAAATAAAATATTATGGGGAGAGGGCTATCACTCTCATGATAATATATAAATAAGTCAAAACCAATACGTATAATGGTTATATTATTACCAACTCTTTAAAGTGTTAAAGAGATGATATAATGATATCATAAGGTTATTTAATGTAAATAACTTGCTAAATTTGATAATAATGATTATCAAATAAGTTAAAATATGATTTTAAGGTAAAATGATGAAAATTAAATGAAATAGTTTTATTTAATGCAAAATGATCATTTTGCTCCTAATGTGATACATGTGTGTAATTTATTAAAATTACATATTTAAAATTGATGATTATCAAATATATTAAAATATAATTTTATTATAAAATAATAAAATCTAAATTAAAGTATTTAATTTAGATAAAAAGATCATTTTACCCTTATATGTGTAAAAGTGATCAAGGGCATTATGATAATTGTATCATAATTATGGATTTTCTTTAATTCATTATATTAATTAATTTGACCATTAAATCATTTATTTAAGTGTTAAATAAGTGAATAAAAATTGTTTTTATTTTGTGGCCAACATTAATACACATGTCACTATATTATTTGATAATATTTTGATTTTGTGTTTTAATTTGATGGGTCCATTTGTATGGTTGCACATATATTAGATGAGTCTGTTTGTATTACATTAATTTCATTTGTTTAATATATTTATTAGATAAATATTGATTAAAATAAAGAGAAAAGAAAATAAAAATATAAAAGATATTTTCAATTTTTGTTTTAATTAATTTTTGGCTTAAAAAATAGGCTCTCTCTCTTTGAGTTCGACCAGCTATAGGAGAAGTTTGAGGATGGTGTAAAGTGAAGAGGAATCATCCCTTTTAATTCTAATCTTCATCACAAAAGAAAACACTCAACTTGAGTAACAAAAGCCCTAAGGTAAACAACTTTGATTTCCATTGATTTCCATGCTTTTTTGCCTAGGGTTTTGAATTGAAAAACTTACATTTATGCATGATTTAAGCCATAGAACCTTCATAAAGGAGAAATTGTCCTCTTTACCTGAATACCTTAAGACAAAAAAGGGCACAAGTTACACTTTCTTATCATGTTATAGAAACTGAATTAAATATTATTTCAGATTCATATTTCTAGATTATTAATTCAACTATCAGTTTATATATTTGTATATCATTATAAGACTTTCATAGTAAGTAGTTACTAAAGAATGATGCAGTGAAGTTGAAGACGACAAACAAAATAGTGGTCACTACCACTTACTCAGAAAACTATATATTGGTTTGGCCTATAGGCCATATTCTCAAGTTGCACAAAATTATGTATTTTAATACAAGTAATAGAAACATTTTGTCTATCAATCAGTTGTGTAAGCCAGGTTACACTTTTACTTTTAATGATGTAAATGTTATACTTATTTAAGAAATAAATTAATTGGTTTGGTCTAAATGTAAATAGATTGTATATTCTTGAGACAAATGAAATTAATATGACAAATACCATTAATAAGAATAGATTTAGAAATGAAATTAATTCAAGAGTAATATGGCATCATAGATTAGGTCATATTAGAGAAAAAAGATTAAGAAGATGGAAATTGATAGACTTATAGGTCCATTAGATTCTGAACCTTATCTAACTTGCAAATCCTTTCTTTAAGGAAAGAAGACCAAATTATCTTATGTTAATCAAGGAAAAAGAAAGTCAATGAAATTCTTGAATTGATCCACATATATGTGTATAGCCTATTTAGTAAAATGGGCAGAGGCAGTTTCTCATTCCTTATAACTTTTACTAATGATTATTTAAGATATGATTATGAGTACTCACTAAAGTACAAATCTTAATCATTTAAAAGGTTTAAAGTATTCAAAGTTGACGTAGAGAAACAAATAGGAAAGGGTATTAAAATTCAATGATTCGATCGTGGTGAAGAATACTTAAGTACTGAGTTTCTAGATTTTTTTAAACTTAACAATATAATCTCTTAGCTTACACTTTTTTATACATCTTAGGATAATAGTGTATCAAAAAGGAGGAATTGTACCTTGAGATGGTATAGTCTATGATAAGCTTTATAGAATTACTTATATATCTTTGGGGATATGCCTTAAATATCGTAATGTATATTTTAAAAAAATTTCATCTAAAGTTATTCTCAAGATACCATATGAGATATGATATAGGAAATTACTAAGCTTCAATTACATGAAGCCCTAGAGTTATTTGACTTATGTTAAAATTGTTAAACTTGAAAAACTGGATGTAAAATCTAAAAAAGTTAATTCATTAGATATCCTAAAAAAGTTTTGATATTATTTCTATTTTCATGATAATCGAAGGATTTTAATCGATAGATATAAATAGTTTTTTGAGAATCAATTTATTGAGAAAAATGGTATAAGTAAAACAATCGAGCTCTCAAATGAATTTGAAGAGAGTGATCTTGACCAACCTTCGATGGATGATACTGTTGATACAAATAAACATGTTCATATAAATGAACCTATTCAATCTGATCCTTAGTGTTTTATAGATGTCATGCCCTAGTCCATGGGTCTCACATATGACAACCGTCACAGACATCCAAGATGTATTCAATCATTAGAATACACCCTGTCAGCCTGTAAGACCTTTATAAAACCAGTATAAAATAACACTTTCAAACAAAATCGTCCAAACACCCAAACTTCAAATTCATTTCTCAAACAATCACAAAACACTTCAAAATGTATTTACATCCATCCATTCATAAAATATCCGTCAAAATAATAAACTGTGGAGTCAAATTATTCACAATGAAATTAAAATATATAGTTACAAATCTCTTTTACAATCCATAGGAAAATAAATAAATGACATAATAAATTCTGAAAAACACAAATCTAGTGGACTATATCTTAACTAAATGAGTCAATATGTGTATACCTGAAGCACCCAAAATCTAGAAGAAATCACCACCAACTGAACTCACTCAAAGGTTTCTAAACTTAAAACTAGAGAGTAAGGGGGATGAGTATACAGGGAGTATACTCAGTGAGCAAACTAGAGTTTAAATAAATAAATAACAATGAATCCAAATCAGGAAAGCTCAGCTTAAAAACATTATAAATAATATGGCTCAAGAAATTTCATTTAATTTGAAAACTTTAAAACATATATCTAAAATCATTGGGCTGGTGGCCTTTCCCGATGATTATCCTGGTCCTAGGCATCCCAATGATTATCTTGGCCCTGGGCATCCCGAGACCATCAGTGGCTTTTATATGCAAATAAAACATACTATTTATAAAAATCTATCTTGGTATGCAAGAAATAAATCAATGCATAACTTATTTAGAAAAATAATCCCACCACTAACGTTCGTCTAGAGTTGTCACGTGATGATATCCGTGACTATCTTCGATGAGACCCATAGGTAGTCAAATCACATCTTTATAATATGGCACCATACATCACCCTCATATGTGAAGCCTCCATTTACCTAGGCAACCTATTTATCAGGCCGGCCCTAAGCTACCTCACCCTATAGCTACAGTGAATAAACCTAGTCCATTCTGGCCGTTATCACCAACATATATTCAAATATCCATATCAAGCACCAATAATGCATATCAATATCCACATATCATACAAGTCAAATGGATTTGCAATAAAACAAAAGCACGAGCATCAATATATCCATATATATAGATCAAATCAAACCTTGTGGCTTCTTTGTCAATACAATATCCATTATATAATACCAAAGCAATAAACATATGAGTTTTACTCAATAAAACACTTTTAAGTAAACTTAAAATATTCAAAGCTTGTATTAAAATAATAAAACATAAAGTTGTTCACTCACTACTTAGGGAAGATATACACTCCCTAATTTTTCTCATTTTTTGGCACGTTGCACGAATTTCTTGCTTGCGTTCCATCGCCTAAACAATATGTGATAAACTATGTTAGTTCACATTTCTAGAATATGACAAAGACTCATATGTGTACAATGTATGCTAACCCGGGTTCCTAAAATCGACTAATATGCAAAATCGAATAAAACCCTCGTTATACAACCGGTTTTCCATTCCCTCACACCTAAAATCCACATTATAGGTAAAATAGTGTATTTTGACTCGTTTTTGTGATTTCAATAGGTGAACTTCACAGCCTTATCGAAACAGTAACTTGGTTACTGTTTACATATACCAAAATTCTCTAAATTCGTATTTCTCTTATCCTAGCAACTTATCCGACTTCACTACAACCTAAATGAAGTATGAATACCAAATGTACACTGTAAATCTAGCCAAAATCTACTCAAATGAACAGTAAAACCAATTTCATAAAAATTCAATGAAATGCAAAATGGAAGGTATATATAGGTTAGAAACATCGTGCATTACCTCGTGGTATTGTTGGTTTACTTTGATTTCGCTTTAGAACTCAGAAAACCCCAAATTTAAAGCTGAAACCCTAACTTCCCTCTTTGATTTCTGCACTCCTATCATCAAATCAAAACCCGTAGAGTGTTTAATACACTAAGGTGGCAAAAAATCAATAAAAAATTGAAGAAATCATGAAAGTGGGGTGATGGGTTTCATAGAGCAAGGGAGAGAACAGAGAAGAGGGAGAGAATGAGAGAAAAAGGAAGAAAGTTTCTTTAAATAGGGTACAGGGAAGGCATTTTCACGAATCGATGCTGTAGCGGAAGAATTTTTCTCATTGCAGCGGGGGTTTCTGGAAAGTTCGCTGCAGCGGAGAATAAACTTTCTCACTACAGTGAGGGTCATCTTTGAGTTCTTCAAATTTAAAAATAATCATTGGGATCCCACTCAAAATAAAACTAACTTTTAATTATATTGAGATCCCCGAGTTTATGATCTCAAAACTCTATCATACCCTACTCAGATCTCCAAAATAAATATGAAACCGTATTGACACGTAAATGATGTATCAGATGGATGCAAATGTATGAACTGTGAGAATATAAAATTAACATTATACCCTTAAAATCTAGACATGGAGTTCACAATAGAACAACCTCTTTGTAAAACTATTAGAATATCATGTCCTCTACAAGGATGTTTTTTCTTTTCTAATAATGATTTTAAATCATTTATGATAGGAAAAAAAATATAGATGAAAGAAATTAAATCTATAAAAAGTCGATATTAGATATCAATTCTGAAAAATGACTTGAAGCCATGAAATCCAAAATGGACTCCATGTTTACTAATAAAATGTGGTCATTTGTTGATCTACCAGATGAAATTGTCTAGATTAGTTGTAAATGAATTTATAAAAGAAAGATCAGCAAAGATGACAAATTTGAAACTTATAAAGCTATACTAATAGAAAAGGGTTATAATAAAAAAACAAAATATTAATTATGAAGAAACCTTTTCACCAGTAGCTATACTAAAGTCTATTCGGATACTACTTGTTATTACAACTTATTATGACTATGAGATATAACAAATGGATGTAAAGATAGCCTTCATTAATAGTTATATGAGAAGACTATATATATGCAATAATCCATAAGGTTTGTTTCATCTATAAATAGTTATAAAGTGTGTAAGCTGCATAGAATCATATATAGATTAAATCAATTATCCAAAACCTAGAATATACGATTTGATGTTGTAATTAAATTGCTTGGTTTCATTAAGAATATTGATAAGTCTTGTGTGTATATGAAGGAAACTAATAATGCTGTCACATTCCTTAAATTGTATATAGATGAAATACTTTTCATAAGAAATGATGAGGGTATTTTAATTGAGCAAAATTATGGTTATCTAATTGTTCTCCATGAAAGATTTAGGAAAAGTGATTTATATTCTAGATATTTGTTTCTATAAAGTTAAAGTGAAATGAATAATAGTATTTTTTCAAAGTCTGTACATAAATAAAATATAAAATAAGTATGATATAAATTACTTTAAGAAGGGTTTCTTACCCTGCAGTCATGGTGTTTATATCTCTTGAGAGATAAAACCCAAGACTAAAACTGAATGAGAGCATATAAAGAGAATTCCTTATATTTTAGTAACAGCTAGTTTTATATACGATATGCTATACACAAGACTTGATATAGCGTTTGATTTTCATTATGTTTGTAATCTTCCATTTCTCATGTTCATTCAGCTGACCAGCTTACTGACTCGTTGATCAAACCGCTAACTTTGCAACCTTTTCTTAGTTTATTTTTCTTTTCCTCTCAATTTGGGAATACATAAAATGATCAAACATGAGCTCCATCTTTATGTTCCAAGTTACTACTGTGCAGTCCAGTGTCACGAATAAGAATTTCAAAGGTACCGCACCGACTAATGAACTCCCTGCACCCGATCCTTGACCTCCTCTGCCATTTTTTATTTCATTTGGGCGCTGCCCACTTTTCTTTGCATAATTTACATAAATTATTGGTGTTAGTTAAAGCTCAGAGTTGAAATAATATTTATATGTAAATTTTAATGTAATTCTAATGCACATCAGGTTTGAGGTTGATTTAAAAAAAAAAATTTAATAAGTAATTGTCATAAAAGAAAAGAAAAATATATCCGCATATGATTGTCATAGAACCATTTCAAGTAGATTTAAAATAAATAGACTATTTTGGTTGTGCAAGAAGTCGTAATCAACATTTTAAGTTGACTTGTTCAAGACCTATTAATTTCATGCCTTTAGCCTTTGTTTATTTAATATATTTACCTCTTAATTCAGCATTTAATGAAAAAAATTCGTGCATTAACCACTGTTTCTTTTGCTATGTATTCATAAGACATGCAAAACCTTGTGCAAAGGAGTTGCCACCCTTTAATCTACTTTTAATGTAGAAAAATATCTTGTTTTCTCACTGTCATGGATTCAATATTATATATTAAATTTTTATCGTATTGTTAATAACAACGAATATGTAAAAGCCATAACATATTGTCACAGAGTTTAAAATTATAACTTATTTAATTTTTAAGTATTGTGATCGGACAGTTGTTATAATTTTTTAGTTATTATGTGATCAATGATAAAATAATAATATTTTAATTAAAAATAAGTAAATTTCATTAAAAATTAATATAATAAACATATTTTATAATTTAATTTTCAAAATCAAATAAAAATTAATTATACCTAACATTCCTCAAGTGCAATTGGACTCTTGATTCAACCACCCTTTCCTCTCCTTTCAATTTCACTTCTCTCCTTGTTCACATCTCTCAAGACATTCATTCTTACATTTTTCATCGTCAAGCAGATTATTATAACACCCGCAAATCATTTTTAATTTAGAGAAGGTTTAATATGATGTATTATTATTTTAGATTCTATGAACAACTTCGGCTAGTTAAAAATGGATTAATATTTGAATGAATCTAACTAAATCCAAAATTTGCTTTTAGGCCCAAGTCTAGTCCAAGTCAATGAGTAAGAATTCATCAACCATCCTTGGATGGATAATCTTCACAATTCATTTGGTACGTAAAAGGATATTTTTGACAATTCATTTGGTGGGTAGAATGATATTTTTGACGATTCGTTCTGTGGATAATTTTATCATTTTGTTAGGTAGAAGAACATTTATTTGTCCTATTCATAGCTAATTAAATTATCATGTTAAATTACTTGAAAATTGTCAATTGTTTTGATAAACATGAAAAAGACTTGGTAGTTGGGAAGGTAATTTTGACAATTTAATTGGTGATTACGGTGGTAAATTTGTCCTATTCATAGTTAATTAAATTATCTTGTTAAATTACTTGAAAATTGTCAATTGTTTTGATAAACATGAAAAAGACTTGGTAGTTGAGAAGGTAATTTTGACAATTTAATTGGTGATTACAATCGTAAATTTCTCCTATTCATAGTTAATTAAATTGTCAAGATAATTTATTTGGTTGGTAGAAGGATATTTTTGACAATTCATTGGTAGGTTAAAGGATAATTTTGTCATTTTATTAGGTAGAAGAACATTTATATCATTTTATTTCATGGGTAGGAGGGTAATATGGACCATCTATCTAAATAAAACTTTTAAAATTTATTATCATTAATTACTATAGATTTTACTTTTAAATTTAAAATTAGATGTTAAAACCAATCATATTTTGACTTTCTAATTTAAGTGTTATTTTATATGTCTACATTTTCACATTAGACATTTTAAATAAGGGTTTTGAGTTGTAGATTAAGTAATGCCTGAAATTTGTGTTCTATATTTATAGAAATTAATTAGTTAAATTATGTATAAGCAAATTACATATAAATAATTTATATAGGTACATGATGACTGCTTCTTCAAAAAAATATATATATTTTTAATTTTTTAAATAAAAAATAAATCCTTCTATATCAAATTATATCATTCAATAATATTAGATATAATAGTTATTATATAATCTATTTTAAGTGTAAAATCACATATTATTTTGTGAAAGTAGTGGTACAATTAACATACTAAATAAAAAAAAAATCGAAACTATAACATTGTTCAAGAAACCATTAAGTTCAAGAATGCTTAGGACGTAGAGCTTTCAACTTAATATTTTATTTATTTATTTATTTAAATATTATAATATTACAATCTAGTGATATAATGTTAATAAATTAAAGTTTTGTTCAGGATTCTAGGCTTTGCCTAGATATATTATTATAGACATTGTACCAAAACTATCCTTATTTATTGTCTATCTTTACAAATAATTCCCTTGTTTCATTCTTTTATTTCTACAATGCCTAAATTGAAGACGATTCCATGCTTGAAAAAGAAAACAATATCCAATTCTTCATTTGATCAATACTTAACTGGATGGTCTTAGCTACATTTATTAAACCTCAAAAGAGGGAATACATTTTTTTTTTTTCGAATGACGAACTTTCATTTTAGGATAAGAACACGTCGGAAGTATGTACCTACTAAAGATTTGTTTTTTCCTCGCGTTCCGATTGAATGGATCTTCTAAAGCATCTTGGATCCTTTTCTTCTAGAAAAAATAAAACGCCTATCTTTTTCGTTAATTCGCAGCCCTATACGATTTATGAGCGAATTCATCATGCCCCGGATTATTTAATTTCGACCGTTTACTTTTAAAATGAAAACCTGACTTCTCAAAAAAAAAAAGTAAAATAAAATAAAATAAAGCAAAAGCATGCCCTCTGCAACCCCTCTTAATCCTTTTACCACCCCAAACTGCTATAAAAGTGTGGCCTATATGCAATGCTTTTCCGCACAATAGTTAAAACACAAAAAACATGGATTCTTTAATATCCCTGGTACTCCAAATTCCGTTCTTTCCCCTCCTTTTAAATTCCCTCCTCTTCTTCTTCTTTCTTTTCAAATATTTGAAAAAATCTGTAAATCATTCCAAGCTTCCTCCAGGGCCAAGAACACTGCCTATTGTAGGAAACTTGCATCAGATGACTGGTGGATTACCGCATCATGTTCTTACAAGATTTAGTGAAAAATATGGTCCTGTAATCAAACTACAACTTGGTCAGATTTTTGTTGTGGTCATTTCATCAACTGAAGCAGCCAAACAAGTGTTGAATACACGTGAGATCAATTTTGCTCAAAGGCCTGAATTTTATGCAGTGGAAATAATGGCATATGATGGTTATTCGGGTATAGCTCACGCTCCCTACGGTGACTATTGGAGACAAGGAAGGAGGATAGCCGTGCTTGAGCTCTTTAGTACTAAGCGCGTTCTCTCATTTAGATCGATAAGGGAAGAAGAAGTATGGAATCTTGTTGAATTAATTTCTTCATCTGAGGGGCAAACAGTAAATCTTACTGAAAAAATCTTTATCCTAAATAATGATATTTTTTCTCGGGCAGCATTTGGTGGTAAATGGAAAGATCAAAAGAATTTTATTACAGCGCTTCAGGAAGCAATGGACTCAAGTGCAGGTTTTGGCATCACTGATTTGTATCCTTTTCTTGCATTTCTTCGGCCGATAACTGGGGTAAAGGGTAAACTGTTGAGATTTAAAAGACATATCGACCAAATTCTTGAAGATATTATCACAAAACACAAGATGAAAAAAAATGCAGGTGAAAATGATAATCGTCAGGAAGATATAGTTGATACACTTCTAAATTATACAGAGGCTAATAACTCTAACTTCTACATGAAAATCGGTCAGGTCAAAGCTATCATTCAGGTGAGAATGTGAGATCACTTTTACACCGTACATTAAAAATATTAATCTTGAATTTACATATAAGACAGTATTTTACAACAGGTGACGTTATTTTACTTATATATATATATATATATAAGTACAATATATTTGTATATGTTTGAAGTATATATCTATATATATACCAATAAGATGTATTTCAGGACTTGTTTACTGCTGGTAGCGAGTCTTCATCAACAACAATAGAATGGGCTATGGCGGAGTTGTTGAGGAACCCAAGAATAATGAAGAAGGCTCAAGAAGAGATACGAAAAGCATGCAAAGGAAAGAGCAAAATTGAAGAGGCAGACATTGAAAGGCTAGAATACTTGAAATTAGTTGTCAAGGAAACTTTCAGATTACACCCTCCAGTTCCCTTAATTCCAAGACAAACAACCGAAAGAACTGAGATTAATGGATATATAATACCATCCAATTCAATAGTCTTGATTAATCCTTATGCAATAGGAAGAGATCCAACAATACAAATCCTGAATGTTTTCATCCAGAGCGTTTTGAAGGTTCTTCCATTGATTTTAAAGGGAATAACTTTGAATTGCTTCCATTTGGTTCAGGAAGGAGGATGTGTCCAGGAATATCATTTGCCATTACGAGTATTGAACTTGTACTTTCTCAATTGTTGTATCATTTTGACTGGAAACTTGCAGGTGGCATCAAACTGGAAGATCTTGATATGACTGAAAATTTTGCAGTCACGGCTAGAAAAAAGAAAAATCTGAATGTGATTGCTACCACTCATTTTCCTTTTCAGAAGTGAAAGACATTGAGAGGGTCATGTAATGTAGTTGGTATTGCGAATAAACTTCATGATTGTTCAACCGTAATTCATTTGCGAATAAAAAGTTCAAGTGATCAACTTTTATGTATATCATGTCAATAAAAACAACAGTTTGGGTGCAAACTATCAACTCCTAATAGTTGTTACTATCACGAGTATAAATTTTTTTCATATTATATATACTTCTAATATTAACTTAAATTCAAACTTAAAATGATGATACGAATTTTGAGCAATAAATTATAAAAATATGCCCACGTCAAACAACTATGTGAAATGGTAGCTAGAGTTATTATCAGCCTATTAACTCTTATTCCTAAGTCAATATCCAATTGTTCGAAAGAAAGAATTAACATTCAACTGTAATAAAATATTGCACACCTTTTAAAATGGTTTCCTTGATTTCAACTTCTCTAGATATGGAAGTCGTTGCCAATTGTTAGAATTTATCAAGTTGGTCGATTATCTCCTAGTATACTTTTCTTGGTTGGGTTGGATTATTTCCTAATATTCATTTATATAAATATTAGTCAATGGAATGAACTAGTGAGTCACCAAGCGACTTCAACCCTATAACAACGATTTTATTGATGGGGTGCAGGGGATTCTACCGAACTTCTTTTTGTCTCATTATCGTTGGTAAGGTCCATTTCAATTCACACGAACAATTTTATTGAACAGTGTAATCTAGTAGGAATGATTATTTAAAGCAAACAGTTATTTGAAAAGACCCATCTAAGTTCACACAAACCATTTTATTGCGTAGTGAATATTGAAGGGACAATATTGTTTCCACAAGCCATTTTTTGTCTCACTATTGTTTGCATGATTGTCCAGGTTATGAGAATAACTATGATTTTGGAGGGAAAATAATTTTTCGATTGCTATCCCAGCATCATGGCTTACAAATTTCTCCTCTCTCAAATAACAGTTCATGAGCAGATTAGCTAATGATTTTAGCTAGGTACCTGTCATGTGCTTGAAATAATGTTGCTTTTGGATTGTATGTGTATGCAAATAATTAATAAAAAAAGGTTTATCGATACAGAGTTTAGTCTCCTAAAAAATTATACTGATTCGATTAACGTATTAAAGAAAAAGGCGGAATTGATGCATTGCCAAAAGCTTGTTAAGAGAAATTATAGGGAAAAAATATTGAATTATGGTTGTCAATGTCATAATTGGAGATTTGAATAATTATGTACAAAATAATATATGTTATTTGCCTAATTATTTGATTATCAAAATATGAATAGAAACGCAAGCAAGATGACACCCAACATTACACAAACGAAATGTGCCTGATCGTTATTGTTGAGTGCTTGACAATTTTTGTTGAATACATTTTCATTTTTCATATTTAGTTTATTCCTCAAAATAGACTTATTACAAAAATTTAATTTTCTTAATACTATTAGTGAGAAAATTAGTGAATCTCACTTAAAATTGGTTTTTTTAAATACGTTTCAAATTTTATTTTGAGAGCATAATAAAGTACTATCCCAAACAAAGCTTAAATTACCTTGATTTGCTGCAAAATAATTTAATTCAAATATGCGTACTCTTTAATATTCATTTTTTAAAAGAAATTAAATAAATAAAATACGCAAGTAAAGTAAAAAAAAATATAATTTAAGTTTGACGATGATTTTATATTTTTAATTAAGATCCTATTACTACAGTTAAAGTTGGCACAGGACAAGTGAGGGCCCAAGCCCCAACTATCAAAATATTTTCACCTATTTCAAGAAAAAAATTTGCTAAAATTAAACAATAGATTTTTTAAGTCCAATAAAGTTGTTTTCAACACTAACAAAATACTTCTTGAATTCAATTATTACATTAAAAGGTAAAAAAAAAATAATCATAGCAAGTAGTATGAAGAAAGTAAGCACTACAAAAACAAGGGGTTTTAGCTATGATAAATGTCATTGCTAAAAGTACAAAATATTGTTATTAAAGATTTTAGTGAAAAAAAAAAAACCAAAATCATCTTCAAAGAGTCACTAAAATATTGTTGTTGAAGATTTTAGCGACCATAGTCATTTACCGTTGTCAAAAAGACCTTTGGTGACGAATTGTGTCATCACCAAAAGCTTTCTTGGTTACAAGAAGTTTTGACCTTTGGCGCGATTGATTATTGTTGTCAAAAGTAGTTTTTGATGATGATAGTTTAGCGTCATTACCAAAGGTGAAAACTTGTCATCAAGATTATCAAAATCGCGATTTTAATTAAAATCGTTTTCTATTTAAAAAATCGGAACGTAAAATCGGAACGTAAAAACGGAGTTTTTAATAATAAAATATTTAAAATATTTTTATAAATTAATAAAATCGATCAAAATCGGTCAAATATTTTTATTGTTTTACTGTTTTCGATTTTAACCAAAGTCAAAATCGTTTTCTTGTTAAAATCGTTAAAATCGTTGATTTTACTGTTTAAAATTACGATTTTGATAACAATGCTTATCATTGCCATAAAGACCTTTGACCATAATGTCTTTAAAACAACTTTTAGTGACACCTTAGTGACCTCACCTCAACTATTTTTTGCATCAACATTATGTCATCACCAAGGTTTCAATTTCTTAATAAAAAAATTCATATAAATTTAATTCATAAATTTCAATATCAATTAAATATATTAATGATAAACTTAAAAATTAACTAATAGAAAATCATGCTCAGTATATATATACATATAAATACACACACATACACAAAATAGTAAATAAAGTGTATCAAAATCTCAAATTTAAGCATTTAATGTTACTATATTAGATCATGGGATCTAAAAAGTCAAGTACAAACATCTCATAACATAGTATAGGATAAATAGTGGCCAAATAAAACCCAAATTCATCTTAGGAAATTAGCAATACTTTTTTAACAAGGTTCGCCCTAATGTCAACTAATTTTTTTTGTAAGATAAGCCAAATTAAGAATAAACTTCAAAATTGCAAATTATTAAGTCTACTTGTTTAACCACCATTGGACACTATATCTCTATTGGAAAGAGATATGCAGTTGAACATATAAAAGGGGGAAAGTTGCCCATGCATTATAAGCTTGCTATCTTACAAACAAATTGCACTTTAGTATTGTAAACCATATTAATTTGTATGCTAAATCATTCTATGCTACAAGATGATCAATTTATGCATCTGAAAAGAATAAGTCAATTATGGCTAATATAAGTTGAATCAATAAGTAGTTAATATATAACTAACCACTTATAAAAAGACATATCAAAAACATAAAATACTTCTTAAATAACTCAATTTGGAGTGTCACATCCCCTCCCATGGGGCTCATACGTGACAACCATCATAAGTCTTTGAGATATATTGCATTACTCAGAACATAATCCACTTAAAAACCTGCAAGGCATTCTTGGCACCTAAAATCAATCCAAATACATTGATTTTGAAAACAATCTCTCATCTCAATCATGTATTCTGAATTCAGTACAAAAATAATTCTTTCAACCTATTTATTTTAAATCATAAATGTTTTATACACAATTGTCACATCCCAAAATATCAGGATTATAACTGGCAGGAGACAAGCCTAACTTGTACCCCTCAGCTTCATGTTATTATGTAATTTGTGAACGTAACATCTAAGACCTATCATGTATGTAAACCATGCAACGACTGTTAGTGTATGCCTTATAAACCATTCGTATTGTCGGTTTCAGGACTAGTGATCTTGTATAAAATATTAAATTATTACTGAAAGAATTGTTCTGTATTCACATACATTAGCTGTTTTCTTTATATTGGCATGTTCATATATAAAGAATGTATGCGAATAGCCCAGATATTTTCGTTTAATTATTAAATAAAATTATCAAATTGCTCCTTACGTACGTGATATAGATTGGGCAACTATATTACATAGTAAACATACTAGTTGCTACCTAATGATATCATATGATGATATATGTAGGTTGACAATATGGGTATTGTCAGAAGCGCATTA
>JAVXUL010126784.1:0-16207 GCA_035590515.1 Trichilia minutiflora | reverse complement strand
TACGACACTTGGACTCACCGGACTATACTATAACAAGACTACCTATACTTGGGTACATAATCTAATTGAGATCAGTTATTTAACTAACTTCCCAACTTAGTAGCTTCTAATCCAGCTGGAAACATTCACTCCACGTCAGCATCTTTAATTTATTTAACTTGTAAATCATCAATCAACAATTTTGATAATAATAAGAACAATTTTAATAATAGCAACAACAATAATAATAGTAATAAAACCTAAGTATAATATAGTAGAAAAAGAAGAAGAAGAAGAATAACAATAATGCCAAAAATAATAACAATGATATGAATAATATAGATGTCTATAGTAATTAGTCGACTGTAAAAGACCACCATCTTATGTCAAAGATGTGATCATCTAATGGACTAAAAATAAATCGCAACCCATAACCTACGTGTAATATGTACATGCAAGTAAACACTCTGCAATTCCTATACTTCAGCTATGGATGTAGAACAGTGGTGGCTGGATGTCTATAGGTAAAATGGCTCCGAACTAAATGATACATTATTTCTAGAAGTATACGCCAATCCTAAGCAAATGTAGAAAAAACCAGCACAATAGGTCCATGGATCTTCATTGTCTTAGCTAATGAGTGTCTGTCTTAGGTAGACTTGTACACGGTGATCTATCTACATTGAAGTTGAATCTTGCACACGACCTAATGTCCACTGTTAATAAGGCAAGAAATGTGCACTATATCCACTGTAGTCCATGAAGGTTGTATTAATCATACTGAACCATTTCATTAGGATTTATCATAAAAACATACATTTAAGGTTATAAATCATAAAATTAATCTATTCAACTTGTGAAACACTAACCTTTACTATTGATGAAGATAATTAAAGATTCAAAACTATAAATCCTCCAACATTGCAAACCCTTATAATGCTTTTTAGCTTGGTCGAATAAGAGGATGAAAGACATCTTGATATTTTCTTTTTAATTTTCTCAAAATAGTCATGAAAAAATTGTAAAATGAATCGTATATATTTTATTGCATCAATTACTCAAATGCTCTTGTCAACAAAGTCAATGACAAATGAGTCTTAAAGCGTGTCTAACAAATATTGTAATAGTTAGATGCAAATTTATAAGTTTACCAACATTAAATACTTTAATGCCAAACTTGTCATAAAGCTAGTGAAACTACCTTTGATCAATTTTAATTAATTTCATTTATATTTTTTAATATTAATGAAATATTATAAGCTATATTAAGTTATATTAGGGTCAATTTAATAAGCTATTATATCCGTAAATCATTTAATATGTAAATCATTTACATTTTTTAGTCAATTATCATCATTAAGAGTGTTAGTTCTCTTAGCAAATAACAAATAATTAATTCTCTCTTTTAGCAAAGTTAAACACATGGTTATTGGTTATGATCTCTCAGATTTATTATGGTGTTAGTTGTGAGTCAAAATCAATCTCATTGACTTTGCTCCAAACTCTTTGAATGCCGCCCAATGACTACAATTAACATCTAATATTATGCCACAGTCCCTAAGTTACAATGAAAGAAAGTTTTTGTTGAATCATTTTAATCTCAATTGTATATGTCATGTCGGTTATGTTACTCTATCATATAATGACGACTAAATTAAGGCTCACAGCAGGTCAAAAATCTTAAACTCAGCATCTGTTCAGATTATTGGTCATTACATGCTAAACTTATTATCATAAAATTCTTTTGTGTGACTTATTTTGAACTCCAACTGGAGATTTAGGTTTTAGTTTTTACCTATGTTCGACTGAGAACTCGAATCTAGTTTGAGTTAACAAAAATTGAAGATCCTATACATTGTGTTAACGAATTTTATCTTTATAATCATTCGTATCTTAATATAAATAACACATGATTCAACTAGCTTCTTATACAGGGCACAATTAGTCATAATTTATACATTTTATAAACCATGTAGATCTGTATTGGATAACAACTATAACTTCTCAAGTCAATAGAATATTTCACATGCTAATACAACGAAACGATGAATCATTAACTATATATAATTTGTGTGATTCATTATTTTTTTTATTACATTCGAAAAATAGGTCTCTAACTATTAATTTACACTAATATCCTAGCGATATGACTTTTATATCACTTATACTAATATCATCTTATAATATTCATTGGAGACATTCAATGTGTCTACTATATAATATCGATACCTAGTTGATACTATGTGTGTAAAGAATAGTTTAGATAATTAAATTATTTAGGCAATTCATATGCGTACTAAATTCATTCATATGATTAGAAAGAGGAAACAACTTACACATATGAATAAGAAATAAATTCTTTATTAATATATATACAGAGTATATATACATATTGATATAATACAAAATATCCTAAAATTAGCAATACAAATGATTTTTAAAACATATAACACTAATAGTCCAAGGTTGATATAACCTATATTTTATACCTGTTATAAACTTCTCAATGTTTGTGTTTGAGTAAAAGCAACCCTTGATGAGTGTATTTATTGTAAAATCCTTCTAGACAAATTAAAGTACATATGTTATGGGATCAAAATACTTACACATAAAAGTGTGGATATGATTGTCTAATCTTAAGAGACTACCACTGGTAATGCCTACGGGTGATATGCCAGCATGTTAAATTACTCATCAATGAATTGTCATAAATAAACAACTAACACATAAATATGTATATATAAAATATGGCTTGATTTGAATATCATATATAATATCCCTTACACTATGCTTTAACTATCCCCCTTTGAGATAACATTGTCTAAATATATATAGGTGTAACTATAATGTGTTGTCATTCAATAGATGCATCTAGAGTTACTAGCCACCTACGAAACTAGTCATCCACCTCACGTGAGATAGACATTGTCATATTTACCCTAGTAATTATTATCTCTAACATAGTAATAAAAACATGTTTACTAAAAGGGTCTCTGGATAGGGTTAAAAGATATCAAGGCCTTTTTAATAGTCTCATAAATTGGCCCAATGGTCAATTATAGCTTTGTGTATATCCTTAACATGAGCCATGTATCAGGGTGACAACTATTAATAATCTATAACATCTAATAATCTCTTACAATAACATATTCAACTTATCGTATATAATAATAAAATAATTGTTAATAAGGTATGCACCTCTACATTCTTTGTCGTATGATGGTTATTACTAGATGCAGCCTTACCATTCACAGAAGTAAATGATTGCATTCACTCTTGAGCTTCAACCATAAAATAAGACCACTCCTCTACTTACGCTAAAATTCTTCTATTTAATAAAGATCATTCTTTAAGGACTAGATCTCTAATGTCTATTGATAAGTGATTTTATCAGTTATTATTTGGTTAAAATTTTGTGTAGCTGTTAGTATTTTTGTATTTTTATGTTTTGTTGTTTATTTGTGTGCAGGTAATAAGTTTAATGAATTCTTCATGGAATATGATGAAATGTCAAAGTTTTGATAGCCATTTAATGGCTAATTAGAGGAGTGCCAAATGAAGGAAGAAAACTTTTCAATGAATGTTAATGTAGTTCAGAGGTGAGATTAACCTTTGAAGATTTAGAAGCATTTTTACCATTTTTATAGGTCTAAAATTAAGAAGTGATATTCTAGACTTTTATAAGAGATGAATCAAGATTTTTATGAACTACTCATAAGCTTGATTATGAGATCATTTGAGCCTTCAAAGTTAAAACCAAAATTTTAGAATTCAATTGTGCTTTAAAAATGAGCATTATTAAGAAAAATGATGATAACATGACTTATAGTTACTGGATTTCAATGATTCAAGTTGCATTGGAAAGTGAACTTTGAGGTAAAAAATTTAATGAAGAGGCTAGAGGCATATGAAGTCATTTCCAATACCAAAACATAGCATGGAGTCAAGACAGTGAGCTAAGACAGTGAACATGGCGCAAGCATCTTAAAAATAGAGCCTTTGGCACCACATTGCTAGCCTGGGGCTATTAATGTATTTTTGGTCTTGTTTTGTGCCATTTTTTTACTTTTTAGTGCAAGTGTATCCCCTAAAAACTATTTGTGTCGTCGATTTTAGGACTTATGAATATATACTATTTATCTTATTAACGTAAAAAAAATTCTTTATTTACATATATATATATATATATTTCCTTTATTTCCTTTATTAACTCATGCTATATAATACTATCTAATAAAGTATGTATATGAATGATCAAGATAATTTATTTAATAGTTAAATATAAAATTATCAAAACTATTTCTCACAAAAGTGGTATTGACTATTGACTGCGTATTAATATTAGATAGTAGATATATTGAAGGCTGTTTGTAAAGATTATAAGATAGTATTAATGAGGGTGATAATGAAACTTATGTCACAAGGGTATTAATATGGATTTATAGCTAAAAAACTATTTATCGAATATGATCAAAGAATGATAAATCATATAGAATGCCTGTGGTCAATCATTTTCGAGTTGTACCAGTGTGCGAAGTAATTCTTTGATCTAAGACATCAAAATTGACTAATCATGTTTTGTATGATAAAGTTGATTTTCTTATGCATTGTTCATACAAGAATTCGAATGATAATCAAGATAGAATCTGTTAGCTCATAGGATTGAAAGTTTTCACTAATTCTATCCAGGTTTGAGTCTCTAAACAAATGTCAATAGATGTCTAAAATCAAGTCTCTAGCTAAAGATAAATAAATGTCACATGAAGAGTTTATGAGGTTGAGGTTAGGATATATTGATCAATGATTCATAAAATATCAAATTTAGTATTTTGACATCCCATGAGCCCTAATTTGATTAGGATTATACAACAGAAGGCTATAACTCACAAAATACGTGCAATCAAAGTAAGGTTTGTTAAAGAATTATTTCATTATCAATTAGAGAATATAACATATTGTTAGATACCAACCATAGTCGTTGAGTTTCGAAATATTTGGAGATAACTCATGGCTAACCTATTTTAAACCTTCATAGTCACACCAATATTCTTAAGACTTAGAAAACTATACGAGAGAGAAAAAATTATTTATAGAAGGCTAGCACCTTTTGAAAATAATTTAAAAGGCAGAATGATATATATATTTATAATTCTTTTTAAAGAATTATGACAAATATATGTATAATATATATATAAAACTTATAGTAAGTTGTATGTACTTGGTTATTATTTTGATTATTGTCCAAGGACCAAGTGGTAAATGTTGCCATTGATTTATGAAATCATTAAATTAATTAATTTAAATTAATTATTAATTCTTTAATGGTTCAAGAATGGATAAATATGGATTTGTTATTGATTAATTTGACTAATCATGCCTAAATTTTATTGGTCTAAATGTTTTAACATTTAATGGTTAAATGTGCATTAATATTATTGGTCTAAACCTGCATTATTTTGGCTTAATGCTATTGGTCCATAGGTATTAATATTATATGATTATTAAATGGTTTAATTTTCATTTAACTTTGGATAATTAATTAAGAAAATAAATGAAAAACTCATCTCTCTCTTCCTTTGAACATTCGACCAAAAAGAAAACAATAGGGAAAATTTTGTTTTGTCAACTTCAAGAAAAGAAAATTGTTTTCTTCAAGCATCCTAAGGTTTTTGAAAGTGTAGATTGAAAAGGTTGGGTAGTTTTTCTACTCATCTTCATCAAAATCTTTATTGACAAGTAAACTTTTAAAAACCCTAGCCTTTTATACATCTATGATTATATATGTGTTAGAAACTTAATTTTTGCATGTTTTAGGTCATAAAATTCTAAAAATGGTATCAGAGCATGTTAGGATAACTTTTATGGTGTTGATTTGCTTGTTTATATTTGAAATCAAATGTTGAAAACCATGGGTAAAACTTTGACATATTAGAGTTTATGGAAAAGTTTGTTTTCCACCTTGAGCTAATATGTTTAAATGCTTCCAAATTTGATTTTTTTGATATGGTTGGAATATTTTGGTCATGGTTTCATGTTATAATTTCATTAGAGTTGATGGAGATAAGATCTTGTGATATTAGTGATTAATTTTGCTTGAGATTGAAATTGATGTGCTTTTGATGAAATCATGATAAAATGGATGAAAGGTGTTTTGATCCATATTTTATTGATTTGGCTATAGTGCAAATTAAGGTGAAAAGTGTTTTTCCAACTTGATTTTGCTCATATATAAATGATTAGATCACTTGGATATGGTTATTTTGGTATTGAAAGTGTTTTAATTCCAAAATCCCATAATATAGTGGTAATAAGTTGGTTATGAATATTGTTTTTCATTTTGAGTTTATGTGTTTAAATTGTTTAAATATGTAATTATATTCATTATGGATGCAATTTAAAATATATGCAATGATATTGGCACGTGCAATTGTTTATTGATTAAAACTGTTTCAAATACATGAAAATATATACATAATTGTTTATGTTCATTTTCACCATAATATGATTTTGTTTGTTTGTTAATGTAAAATGTTGATTTTGAGAATACATGTGATGTATAACTAAATTTGTTTGAGCCATGGAATTTATGATTGTATATAAAATGCGTTTAATTTAATTAAATGCATGATTAATTATATATGTTTTGATTATGTGTTTAATTTGATTAAATACTTGAATATATATCTATGATTTCTTACAAATCATATGCATAATTACTGTTAGTAATATATATATATATATATATATATATTAGTGGAGAAACTTATACACCTATAGGTTTAATCGGAATATTGTAATTAAGAGTTTGACAAATTAGATTTGTCAATTGATTTCACATATAAGATTCAACCTTAGGAGAGGTAATATTATATTAGAGCCCGTATAACATAACCTAGGGTGTTAATGAGTTGTTAGGAGCTTATTAATCTCTTTAAAGATTATTAGAGAGAATCTAAGAACTTAATGTATTCCTAATTCTTAGATTTAGATAAGGATATCAAATTTAGTTTTTAAGAATAGAATTGGTTTGACGTTGGGAGAGATAGCCAAATGAATTAGTATTCTTGTCTTATAAACTCAAAAATAAATAGATAATAAATTGTATGAAAAACGTAGTTGAAGGCTAGATGAAATCAATTCTCTAAAACATTTGTACTTCAGGTTTTCCAATTATTTATGTTACACCCTATGTATGTAATGTATCATATTAGTTGTAATTTAGTTTAGTTTTTAATTTATTATTTTAATGATTCTTTGGATAAAATTAGTGTCAGTTCACCTATAGTATTTAACATAATTTAAATTAGTTCTTTGTGGATACAACAATTATGTACTTACCATTCCTATACTAAAACACTTTACGTTTTTAGTCAATTTTTGCACACATGTTGCAAAACGAACATTAGTTGGAACTTAAAGTTCTCAAAACACTCTATTTGAGACTACTCATACTCTTGAATATTGATCCTTAATAGCTAGATCTCCCTTATGAAATTTGTGTAATCAAAAGTAGCTTAAGGAGTATAACTGATAGGGAAGGAGAAGATAAAGATGTATGGCCTCATAGAGTAGATGTATGGAATGGTGGGGGAGGCAAATCAGTATGATCGATTGTGTTCAAGTGAGGGGTACGACCTACTGAGATATGTGAAAGAGTATAGACTGATAACGGAGGCAGAGGTAGAGGCGAAGACAAAGACAGAGATGGGGACGACTGGAAGGGTGGTTGAGAGAGGGGTTGTGGCATACAATACCCTGCCAGTTGAAATTTGATATAACTAAACATGTATATTAAACTTAATACTCATAAATTTTTAAATTGTAGAATATATCGTAACCTATTTTGTTTCCTTTCACAAATAATCCTCTACTACTAACTCATTTATCATAAGAGTATTATCGTACTCATCATTGATACACTTATAAACTCTGAGAGTTTGACAATATACAATAATGACATCTCTTCATTCGTTAGATCTAATCTAGGAATAACTAAAGTCCTTATGAATAAAATTAATCTATGTTATTGTATACTTAAGCCCAAAACATATAAATAATTAAATAATAGTACCAATTTCAATGACAATTTTATCAAAGATATGAAAAGATGATATTTTGTACCCTTGATATCTATACTATCTGGTCTAACTGGATATTCTTTATTAATGATCGCCATCTGAGCATGCGAGGGACCATCCTATTAGTGGATGAGGCACACACCCTGCTGGTAACTTTAATTGCCTTGTATATCCAAATCTGTAAAACATAAACTAATTAGGCTGGAAGAATATAAAATAATAAAAAATATATTTATAACCATTTTGTTTAAATCATTGTGACTAAAATGCTAAGTGTAAACTTGCTACATGATAAGGGTAACTAAAATGCTAAGGGTAAACTCTCAAAATCCATTGTATATTGTAAGCTCTCGATATGAGTTGCATTCTAAACTCTCGAAATCACTAACGTTCTACTCTTTTGAACAATTACTAAACTCTTTAAATCAGTGTAAACTTTAAACACTAACCCTTGAAATCAACAATAACTAAGTTTGAGAGTGTCAATTTATCTTCGACAACTATATCTAGCCAAAAATTATATTGGGCCATTCACAAAATCTGAACTACCATTTTGTCATTTTTTCATATTTACACGATTACACAGCACCTAAACTACAGTATATATGTTCTTTTCATTCAAAAATTAAAATTCAAAATTTTGTACAAAAAAACTGAATTGAAAACTCACATTTTTTTGAATTTGAAAACAATCAAGATTGTGCCATGGTCGTGCTACCTTAAATGAGTTTGAGAGTTTTGATTTTGAGTCCAAGAAAGTCAGTGAAATAGGTTAAACAAAAAGGTGGGGGTTTTGTTAGGCTTTGAGGGCAATATCATCCAAAAAAATATTTTTGGTTAAACTTGGGAATTTTTTTGGGGTTCGGTCAGTTTTGAGAATAGTGGCAAAGAGGTGGCCATTGTGGGCAATTTCCTCAAAATTTTTCATATTTATTATCAAATAAAAATTTTCATTAAAATTATAATATGATTTGTTTTTATTTATTTGAAATCTTTAGCTTTGGGGGATGAATGTAAAATTGTTCATATTGAATTTTTTAAAAAAATTTACAAGTTAGCTATCACATCCAATACTTGTTTGTATTAACTTTTTTTAATTTGCAAATGTATAAACTTAATTTTTATTATGATATATATATATATATATATATATATAATTTAATAAAAAATTATTTTATGATGTACTAGAGAATGTAGAATATTTATTTTTAAAAATTTATTAGGAAAGTTTAACTTAAAATACATATATATTCTTAGTTATTTACTAAATGGGCCTTATTATAGCCAAAAATTTCTTATATTTATTTTATTCCAAGTAAAATTGAGGCCATATTAATAATAAAAAGTTTATCGGATGATGATATGTTTACCCACTTTTTTTAATCTTAGTCTATTAATTTCACCAATATTCATAAAAATTTTGAAGTGATAATATTTTATAAATTAATGTGTGTACTATAAAAAATAATCCTATCTGATAAGCAGAATATTATATAGGTAAATGGTTGTGTTTTGGGCATATTTTGTGTTAATTTGACTTATTGACGGGTTAATTGGAATAATTTTACATTAATTATGAAATTTGTGTTGTGGAAACAAGTTTGTAAAAAGTCGAATGAGTTTCGATCATTTTCGCAAAAAGAACAAGTTCGATTTCAACATCGGATGTAGGCTGGACTTTCAAAGAAACTGAAGCAGGGAACTAAAAAATAATTAGCAAGCAATTGGCTCCAGAACCTATGCCAGACTTGGCATTGATATAGGTTGGATAGGATGAAATCGGAGCCAGATTGGGCATCAGTCCTTGAGCCGGATTGCCTCTGTCTCGGGAAGAGTGTTTTGGCTTGTTATGAGTGAATTGACATTGGTTCACACACTAGTTTATGTGTCGATTATGCTCTAAAAAACTTGGTCTTTGATTTGTCATCAGGAATGGCACCAGATTGAGACAGGCATCGGACATATGTCAGAGTTCTAAAACAGAAAAGATTTGCTCTCCTAATTCAACTAGGACTCCAAAAAAATTATAAATAGAACTTATTTTTTTAATTGGAGAAGTCTTTTACCAGAAAAGAGCTACGAAGAATCATACTAGAAGAGATTGAAGAACAAGCAGTTCAACAATTTTATTCTATCCTTATTCTTGATTTTCTCATGATTTAAATTTCTTTAATTAAATCAATTTTTTGAATTTGATTATGGATTGTTAAATCTCTAACGCACGCAAAATATTATAACCTAATTAGGGATTGACATTTTTATTTTCAGTGAATGGTTAATTTAATTTCAATTCTTCTAATTCATGTGTTATGATCTATTTTTCTTAATTATATTAATGTTTTTGTGATTGACCACCATAGAAATAGTTTTAAGGTTTATGTGAAAAATTAATAAACAGATCGGATTCGGATGAACATAAAAAAGTATTGTAAGTTTATTAACATAACACGAATACGACACGTTTATTCGAATTGACAGTCTTATTTGAAATTTTTAGCTTTTGGAGGATGAATGCAAAGTTGTTCATATTTAATTTTTTAAAAAAATTGACAAATTACCTATCACATCCAATACTTGTTTGTATTAACTTTTTTTAATTTCCAAATGAATCCTATCTGATAAGCAGAATATTATATAGGTAAATGGTTGTGTTTTGGGTATATTTTGTGTTAATTTGACTTATTGACGGGTTAATTGGAATAATTTTACATTAATTATGAAATTTGTATTGTGCAAACAAGTTTGTAAGAAGTCGAAGGAGTTTCGATCATTTTCGCAAAAAGAACAAGTTCGATTTCAACATCGGATGTAGGCTGGACTTTGGAAGAAACTGAAGCAGGGAACCCAAATTTCTTATGCATGCCGTAGAAAAGAATGTCCACGTGCAGCCATCACTAAGACTTTTATCAATGCAATCAATCGTTTAGCAAACAGATGATTTGAAGAATGCTGTTGGATGAAAGAAAAGAAGGGAAAGTAAGAAAAGCAAAGGCTAAAGAAGTTGGAAAGATGGCAAAAGTAGCCATTCAAGAAGGATGATTTTCTCACCTCAATATTACAATTCTACTTGATGATATCACGGAACAAGTTTATTTCAGCAGCTAACCTAGTAAGAAAGTCTAAAATTCATCTAAAGTAATGTGTAACAAATGAAACCGCCTTTCACTACAAATAATACACATGTATGGCCGGACGAAGGTCGCTATGTATGTACTTAAATGTATTTATTATTTTTTTCACATATATGTCTCCATATAATACACTATTAAGTATGCATACACTATGTGCATGTATGCATATTTAATTCAATCAATTAGATTTTATAAACAAATGTAATAAGTTATTGCAAATATTTATATTAATTATAAGAAAATTATTGAAGATTTTATCTTGTTCAAGACAATGATTTTGGTCCTTAATTAATCTTATTTAACTATAATTATACACGTATACACACACATTGCACAAGTTGCAATTGATATATATACACACACTTAACTTTACACTTTTTTTTAACATTTTGTAAGTTATTAGATTTGGACACCTTTAATGGATGAGATTAAATTTTACATATTTGTTTGGTATAGTATATTAATTATTCATTATTTATACGCGGAAATTAAATCTCAACACTTCAAATTAATGAAAGGTTTAAAAAAATATGTAAAATTAAGGTCATCCTGTACACACACACACACATATAAATAATAGTTAGATGGTATTTGTTCAATCCTTATTTACCATATACACAAGTACACTAGAAGTAGGTTGAAAATATACTTATATTTTTATTTTAAAATCACAAATTATATTAGACAATAATTATTACAATAAAAAAATATTGTGCGTATGTATGTATTTTAGTCCATTTTTAATGTAATGTGATTCGAAATGCATTGGAGCAATCTCAGTTGAAGAGAAGAATAGCAGCTCAGGAAGGAAGGTTGATGAAGCTTGCTTGAAGGTTGAAGTTGGAACCTGGTAGCTGGATTCTGGAAGCTGGAAGCAAGTTGCAGAATCTGTTACAAGTTGGTAGTTAGTTATGAAAGATTCTATTGATAATACTAAGGCTGTAACAAACTTAGGTGATTGATCTTTGTTGTATATACAGAGATGTTGAGAATGTAAGTGTGATGTTTCATGTAAAAACTCTCTGACCTTGAGAAATAAAATTTTTGGTGATTTCCTCTGAGATTTGCATTCTTTCCTTTGCTGTGTTCTTTGATTCTTGAAGCTTGTTTTTCTTGTGAGTGTGATCTTCAGCTATTGACAAACTTTGCATGAAATTCTGGAAGTGTGATTCCATTTTATAGCTCTGGTTTCTCAAGGTTGTGATTCGGTAAAGCAACAAGTGGTATCAGAGCTTCTTGAAATCAGAAGCTATTGTGTCATTGTCGAAATTCTCCATTGAAAAGTTCACAAGAGAAATGATTTCAATCTTTGGAAATAAAGGGTTTTTCTAGTACATGAAGGTTTGGAAGAAGCTTTGCTAGAAAAGGAACAAATGTCAGCAACTCTAGCTGATATGGAGAAGAAAGAAATCATCAGGAAAGCTCATAGTGCAGTGGTGTTGTCACTGGGTGGTGGGGTTCTCTAGGAAGTCTCCAAAAAAACAATTGCTCTTAGCATTTGGTCTAAACTAGAGACAAGGTATATGACAAATCTACTGCTAACAGATTTTACATCAAGAAAAAACTTGATGCTTTTCATTGAGATGAAAGGGGATCAGTGAAAGAGCATCTTGATGAATTCAACAAACTGATTTTAGATCTTGAAACCATAGATTTTAAGATTGTAGATGAAGATCAGACTTTAATAGTCTTGACATCTTTTACTAAATCCTATGAACATTTTGTAGATACCTTACTTTATGGAAGAACACAATTTTTAATGGATGATGTTCAAAACTCACTCAATTCAAAAGAATTGACAAGAAAGATCGATGAGAAAGAATCAAGAATTGCAGAAGGTTTGATGGGAAGAGGAAATAAAAAAAAAAAGAAATTTCATATGGAAGACTGATGAGAGATCAAGATTAAGAGAAAAGAAGTTAAAATGTTTTCAATGCCACAAGGAGGGACATTTCAAGCAATATTGTCCAGAGAGGAAGTAAAAGAAAATAGAGAAAGTTGTGAACAAGGGAGCAGAAGTTACTGTAGCTTCACAGAAAGATTACAAGGATGCATTTCTGTTGACAGCATTAGATAGCAAAACAAAAGGAGAATGGATATTGGATTCAGGGTGTATCTTTCACATGAGTCCAGATAAGTTTGCATTGAGTTCATTTGAAATAATCAAAGGTGGTAAAGTTTTACTGGGGGATAACACAGCCTATAGTGTGCAAGGGATAGGTAATATGAGGCTAAAGTTACATGATAGAACCTGCAAAATCCTACATGTCAGGTATGTTCCAGAAATAAAAAGAAACTTAATTTCCTTAGGCAAATTAGTTAAAGCTGGCTGTGAGTTAAGTCTGGGATTAGTGTTCTCAAGATTACAAGAGGCTCCTTAGTTGTAACGAGAGGAATTAAAAGAAATGGGTTGTATGTTTTAGATAGAACTCCTATAATAAGTGAAGCAAAATCAGTTTGTTCTTTAAAAACTAGCAGTCTCATGACCTGGCATAAAAGGCTTAGACACTTACATGAAAGAGGCCTAATAAAGTTGAAGAAACAAAGGCTGTTAGGATATCTTGATGAAAGTTCTCTTAAGTCCTGTGAGTCTTGCATGTATAGGAAACTTCACAGATTAAAGTTCAATGTATGAAGTAATAAAATAGATGGTGTCTTGGATTATATACACTCTGATTTATGGGAGCTTGCTCAGGTGTATTCTTTAGGTGGAGTAAGATACTTTGTTTCTTTCATGGATGATTTCTCAAGGAAAGTATAGGTGAAAGTGATGAGAACTATAGACCATGCATTTAAAGAAATCAAAACCTGAAAAGTTTTGGTAGAAAATCAAAAAAGAAGGAAGATCAAAGTGTTGAAGACAGATAATGGACTTGAATACTACAATAAAGAGTTTGATGGTTTCTGTAGTTCAAATGGAATTTAGAGTCATCGAACTGTCACCTATACCCCACAGTAGAATGGAATTACAGAAAGAGTCAATAAGACTCAGATGAAGAGAGTGAGATGTATGCTGTCTAATGCATAAATCCTTCTGGGAAGAAGCAGTCTTAACAGCAGCCTATCTTGCTAATAGGTGTCCAACAACCTCTTTCAACTTTAAAACACCAGAAGAAATCTAGTCTGGGAGTCCATCAAAACTTAGGCATCTAAGGATCTTTAGTTGCACAACCTTTGTTCTCAACAAACAAAGGAAGCTTGATGTAAGAGCAATCAAGGGAGTCTTTGTAGGTTATCTTAAAGGAACAAAGGGCTATAAAATATGATGTTATGATGACAACTCACAGAAGACAATCATTAGCAGAGATGTGGTCTTTAGAGAAGATGAAATGCCAATGTGTAAAGAAGAAACTCAGATGATCCAAGGAGCAAATCGAAGAGTGTAAAAGGAAGAAGTCCAAATTGAGGTGGAGTCAGATGGACTGAAGCAGAACTAAAGAGAAGATAAAGGTCCAAATGTTGACGTTGATGATTATCAGAATTTTCAAGATTACAGGCTGGCTAGAGATAGAGTTAGGAGGAAGATAAGACCACCAAAAAAAGTATGGGTATATAGATCTTATTGCATATTCTCTAACTGTGTTTGAAAATGATACAAGTGATGATCACATAAGTGTAAGAGAAGCACTCAACAGGCAAGGCAAACATTAGTGGCAGCAAACAATGGAAGAAGAAATGAAGTTACTAGTTAAGAACAAAACCTTGACATTAGGTTCTAAACCACTTGACAGAAATGTAGTAGGGTGCAAGTGGATTTTTAAAACGAAAGAAGATGGAAAAGGAGCTGATAAGGTAAGGTATAAAGCCAAGTTGGTGGCAAAGGGATTTGCATAAAGAGAAGGCTTAGATTACACAGAAATCTTCTCCTTTATAGTGAAACACGCCTCAATTAGACAATTATTGGCTTTTGTTGCTATTTGTGACTTAGAATTGGGTTAGTTAGATGTCAAAACTGCCTTTTTACATGAAGTGCTTAATGAGAAAATGTATATGTATCAATCTAAAGGATTTAAAGACAAACAAAAGGTTGATCATGTATACTTATTAATAAAGTCATTATATAGACTCAAACAATCCCCAAAATAGAACTTGAGGTTAAATGAGTTCATACTGAATAGAGGATTTCAGAAAAGCTCATTTAATAGTTATGTTTATGTCAAAGGAGAAACACCTGTAGAGAAGATATACTTGTTACTATATGTAGATGACAAGTTAGTTACAAGTAAAAATAGAAGAAAGTTGAATGAACTTAAAGACCTACTAAATTCAGAGTTCAAGATGAAAGATTTAGGTCCAACTAAGAGAATTCTGGGAATTGGGCTTGAAAGAGATAGGATTCAGAAGACTCTTGTACTTTTACAAAATCACTATATGATGAAACTTTTAAATATGTTTGGAATGATGGATGCAAAAGCTGTTAACACTCTTTTAGCTCCTCACTTCAAATTGTCAAAGGACCAGGACCTCAAATAGATGAAGAAAGATAAGATATGAGCTTAATACCTTATGTAAGTGCAGTGGGAAGTTTGATGTACACTATGGTCTGCACTCAACCTGGTTTAACTCATACATTAAGTGTAGTCAATAGATTCATGAGCAATCTAGGGAAGATTCATTGGGAAGCGGTGAAACGGATATTAAGGTATATAAATGGCAGCTTAAACTTGAAGTTGAAGTTTGGTGGTGGCCCAGGACTTACAGAAAACATCATTAGCTTTGTAAATACAGATTATGCTTTGGATTTAGACAAGAGGAGATCACTCACAGGGTATTGCTCACTCTAAATAAATGTACTATGAGTTGGAGAACATCCTTACAGCTTGTTGTTGCTTTATCAACTACAGAGGCAGATGATAGGACTGTTGTTAGTGTATGTCCTAGAAACCATTCATGTTGTCCATTTTAAGGCTAGTGATCTTGTATTAACTTATGTTTTTCAATAAAAGAATTGTTCTTTATTCACATACATTAGCTGTTTCCTTTATATTGGCATGCTCATATATAAAGAATGTATGTGAA
>JAVXUL010126754.1:0-16214 GCA_035590515.1 Trichilia minutiflora | reverse complement strand
ATTACTGTGGATATTTTTGAATTTTGATTATGAACAGTGGGCATTTTTGGTTAATTCCCAACAGTTTACCCCTTTTACACCATATTCTTTCATTTCCCAGCTATCAAAACGAATCCCACTTCGATCGCAAAATAGAACAAGACTGTCTCCAGGAATTCTGAAATTTGCAGTATAAATTTATTTTTTAAAAATTAATTTATAAAGTTTTTTAATACAAAGTATTAAAATCAGAAATTAAACTTAAAATATCTTCTTCTTTTTTTAATTCAGTTAATAACTTATATGATAAACATTAAATATTTATACGATAAAAATATTTTTTTTATTAAAGAATACTTTTATCAATTTTTTAAATTATAGTGAAGTATTTATCATAAATATTTTAATAAATAAATAAATCAGTAATTTAGATTAAATTTTAGATATATAATTTAAATTTAATTTTAATCAGTCTTTAAATGAGATATTTAAACCGTAATATATTCAGTTAATATTTTTTTGAAGATTAATTAAACGCTCCTGAACATTAGTTAAACGAATTATCAAAATAAAAAAAAAGTAATATTTGAGAAAACTATAAAAAGTAATTTGCCTTTTTTTTTTTTAATTTTATCATATAGATGCATTTTATTGTTACAATTTTTTTTTCTTTTGATACCAAAAGTCCAAAACAAAGATACCAATTTGGTTCCAAAAATTTTGTTCATGTTTAATTATTGAATATTTAATTAAATTTTTTATAATAAAATTAAATATAACTTAATAATAGAGAATAAGTAAATATTAAATTTTATTATTCTATATAAAAATATTTTTTAAAAAAGTACATATTTATTATCTTTTTATTCTATCTATTTAAGAGAGTGCTCTTTGAACTTACGGGAGGTAAGTATTACTATTTTAATGGATTTGTGCGTTACTTAAGTCCCCTTGTCCAGCTACTTATAAAAGCAAAATTACAAAAAATATTTAGTATCAAAATTTTAGTAAAATTTAATTATTTTTTAATTAATATTTAATATTTTTAAATTTCATTTTGTAATAATTGTTACTTCAATACCTTAATTCAAAAAAAAAATTGCATTACGACGCTTCATTTAAGTCTTAATTTCTCTAATTCTAGTTTAAGGTTGCAATGTAATAATTTTAAAGTATGTTTAAAATTGATTTGAGCTACTGCAACCACATAAAGATCATAACTACTACAAAATATTAAATATTAATTAATAAATAAATAAATATTATTAAACACATTTTATAATTTTATTTTTAAATATATATATAAAAAAATACACCCAACAACACCAAGCATAGGCTTAGGATATTAAATGATTACCACTTGAGAAATCATCCAACTTTTAAAAAAATGAGACAACCCTTCTTATCCTCATATAAGATTACACAAATTTATCAATTTGTTATTCTTACCCTTTTTTTTTTCCAAAAAGATATTCATACTTTCCTCTTCGGTATATAAATTAAACCTGTACTCAAATCTTCCAATTCATCATCATCACAATTGCATACACTTGTTCTTCACTGCTCTTCCGTATACACTTCCCACTTAAGAAAGATTTAAAAACTTGTGTACAACAATCTAAATGCTTTCCAAGTTCATATCATTAGTCAAGCATCTATATTGAAAGAAAATTTCTAGTAGTAATACAGAATAAATTCCAACAAAAAATATGCTCTAAGAGAGAATTGAGGCTAACCAAGATTACCCCACCCCTCGAAAATAGAAAAATCATCATGTGTTCGTCCACAAGGTTTTATAGAAGGTGCTACATTAAAAAAATTGCACCCGTATAAGTCTACAAGTAATCCATATACACTAAATTACTTTCAAGACGAAAAAACAAAAACAAAAAAAAAACCACCAAATGTATCATGTATCTAGGTATTCTCGAGACTGGATGCTCCGTAAAAGCTCCCTCAGGTTAGCCAATACGTGTCGTGGTCCTAAACTCCTAAAACCAATGAAATTTAAAAGCTGCTCTATATCCTGGAATCATAGGAACGATATACAAAAATCATACAGGGAAGCATATGCATTTTAATATTACAATTATGCAAAGAAACAGTAACAAAACAAAAACAATATCCCTAAAGAATAACTTGAAATCGGAGGTGAATAAATCAATAGGAATGTTACAAGATACTATTCCACATAAAGGATGATAAACGAAACACCTTAGGAGCGTAAGTAGAGACTTAAAGCATGCACTAATGAAAAATTTAAAATAAAAAACACATGGAGCATTACCTTAGAGAAAGAAAACAGCTAAATTTTCCACCAGATATAATATAATGGGTAGAGGCACATTGTAGAGTGAGATGATGAGTTCACAATCTTAAAATATTCAAGGTATAGTTTAAGTCAAAAAAAGAATAATTTTAAGGATAAAGCAATTGTGATGGAGAGTCCAAACATCTTGTTTGCTTCATATATTAGTGTATATTAAGCCAACAGCATCAACTGGATACAGTTTCTGCAGTAACTTCTTAGCACACAATCACTGTGCTATATTTGGCTCAAAGTTAGTAACAGAATTGTAGGAAACTGCAACATTGGTTGATTACCCTAACTCTCATTACCACTATTATGTGCATACCAATCAGTAACAAAGAAGTTGATTTCTCAAGACAGTGCTCAAATGCTCTGCAAGTTGAATCAAACTTTCAAAGAAAGCAGATGCTTACACACTATGCAAGTCAAATCAAAATTCCAAAGAAAGCAGATGTTTTTAATAATGTAACTAATCATGATGTTAAGAACTAGAAACCAAGATTCACATACAGACGTAATGCAACAATTTTGTAACTATCTAAACATATCATTTATTTAATTCACATTTCTGCAGATTTTTCTCTACTAAAAAAAAGATCAGAAAATTGAGAGCCTTAGATTCACACTGCTATAACTTTAAAAAATTCACATCACACCACACCACACCACAGAAAGCAAAGACTTTAAGCTAAAACACCATTTAAAGATCTGCAACAAAAATAGAAAGACTATAATAAATAAGAAACAACAAAGAAGATCGCATATATTACAAATATAAGAAAACAACAAACAGACAAAGACTGAAAGTCAAAAAAGGCAGCAAACCAGTAACAATAAATAACCTGCAATGCCTAGTATCCAATAGCTAATTATATGCTAAAAATCCAAAATTAAAACAATAAAGGAGGTTTAACTGCATCAAAGGAAATAGCAGAACATCCCAAAAACATTGTTGTTACGCAAAATTTCATATTCAATATTGATCCAATATAAAGAGCGAATACCTTATTTAACAAGAATACAGCATAAGCTGCTCTTGTAGTGTCTTGACCTTCTAAAAAGAGAGGAAATTCTACAGGCTTTGTATTTGTGGAAATTGTTGTATCTGACGACAAATCAGATGGATCTATTGAAGGTGCATAGTCACTGATATATGAGTGAGAACCACCCAAGCGCAGGGGATAGCGTAAAGGAACTTCTAAATAGGAAGCTATAAGTGAAACAGCCTGCAAAAAAAAACCAAAATAGTTACTTACAATTCAATTAATTGGCTCAAAAGCAAGCAGACCAAGTAATAGATAGAGAAGCTGATTAAAGAGCACGCATTATCAAGAATCGAAAAGGCAATTGGATAAATAAAATGTATCAGGATCAGACACATAGATGGATACCTGATACCCAACAAAGACCACAAAATATACCAGTTAATAACTTTATGTTGAGTAAAGAGAAAGAACATACATGTCCAATATATCCCAGGGCAGTTGCAACCTTCTGAACCTCCTTCTTATCAGTAAAGAAACTCATCTTTGTAAAAGGAAGCATGGTCAAATGCAGACCTAGAATAGTCAAGGATCCCGGATTTACAGGTTTAGAACCAGAAGAATTCCCTGGTAGAACCAAATATAATAGGTGAACATGAAAGATAAAGTTTTAGCACCAAATCATAGTGAGACAGCAAAGATCATGAAAGGCTACAATTGATAAATGGCAAAAATGAAGCCTTGTTTGGACCATTCAATATACTCAATATACTTTAATTTGCTAAACTCACCATAAAAATGTTAATGTTCTCTTTATCTTTTAATTACTCATCCACGGAATAATATACACATACATTTTAATGCACACATAAGGTTGAGAAGCTTTAAAAAGGAGAAGGTAAAAAGAAACCTTAATTTTTAAGATAAGTCTGCAATGCAAAACTAAGCTTTCTTGATTATATTACCACTACCATTGGGGAGCTTATTCATATGCATCCACTAGCAAATTACCTAATTTATTACCACTTGGAAATGATTCAAGCTCTTGCTCTTCTTTTGGTGCAACCAAGATCTTCACAGGATAAAGAAATGATACTTGTGAGATCATAAATTGTTGCCTCATTCGTAACATCTTCTGCAAGTTTTGGAGGTGGCCATAACCTTTTTCTCCACAAAGTAACCTGTTTGATTCCTGTAATAAAAGCACGATAATATTTCAGTTGCATGAATATAATTTGGTTGCCGAACACACACACACACAAAGAATTATTGAAAATTAAAGCAATCTCCTTGGACTCTCATATTTATGGGAAGTCACAAAAATAGAGCCTAAATATCAAAATATTAACCACACAATATAAAGCCAAACAAAGAATAAAGGTTATTTACCACACACAATCATCATGGTTCCTGACTCACCCATACTAAAAATGGGATAACATTTGATACTTCATGCAACAGAAACATTTTTATTAATCTACAATATAGGCAGGACATCTCAAAGTAGTGGAATATTAAAATCAGTATGGTTACAGATCATGATACCAGATGCATTGGTTCCCTTCTAGCAGGACTGCATACCATTCCATGATTTCATTCATCTTTTATGTACAACATATATGCTTCACCAGGTCGATATTACAATCTCAATGTCCAAAAGATCAACAATTTATAAACCATTTGTGGATATTAACTCAAAACAAATGATCCAGTATAAGCATTGAATTTGAATTGCTTTTTGGCCATCTAAAGAGAAAATAGTATCACCTTAAAATGTCCACCACATTGCATCACTAGATAGAAAATGTACACAACATTTTTTAAAATCCCAATAAAAATCATAATTTATTCAGTTTCTAAATGAATTTCCAATAAAGATTACCTCCAACCGCTTCCTAGCTACAGACAAAGCCGTCCCAGACACTAGCAGAGACCTGACTTCCATACCCAGCCTCTCCTCCTGGTTTTTGGCATCCTCTGCAGCAAGCTTAGAACACCCTGACATTTTCTCCATTAACAATCTTCTAGCCTCCAGCTTCTCTCGCATCTCTTCCAGCTCATTTGATCGATTCAGTGACTCAGCCTTAACCTAATCACCATATTGCCACCCGCTAACCAGCGGGCTAATCAATTAAGGCTCAAGAAATCTAAAAGATAAAACACCATAACATAGTCCGTACACAATTTCAAACAATAAATTTCACCCAGACCGTATTTACCATATTGCCTAATCAATTAAGGCTCAAGAAATATAAAAGATAAGACACAATAACATAGTACATACACAATTTCAAACAATAAATTTCACCCAGACTGTATTTACTGATTGCAAAAACCTTACACGTTCATTCTTCATATTCTAGTTTTCTTTAGATCAATCGTCCTCTGGTGTTTAACCTCTAGGTTTTCGTTGCTAAAGCTTACTCAACTATGGGATATAATAAATTTGTTAAGCACTTAATCCTTCTCCAAAAGAATAAAATAAATGTGTTATGCATTAACTTAAAGGCAACCAACGACAAAACACTAAGGACGATTAAATACTATTGAAGTATTTAAACTGTTTCCAAAAACAGTAAAGAAAGACCAATTAGTGTTTCTCCTCCATTTTCCTAACAATCAAGCAAAATCCAAGACTTCAATCCCTGGAAACAACATCAAAATTACAAATTCCTGAATCCATAGAACCTCATCTTAGCTGAACCTAAAATAATTACAATCACAATCAACTGAATTGTACGAATTATACCGAACTAAACATACATTTTACAACTCAACATTGAAATTAAAACACGAAATAAACAAATTTTTAGAATCCTCACAAGACCCCACCTGAATAACAGACTGGAGCTTTTCTTGAAGTGCTTGCTTTTTATCCTTGGCTTCGTTGACCGCAGACGAGAGACTCCACAATCGCGCGACTTCGTGCTCGTAATCTTCCCATTCGATAACTTTCAGCTTCTCTGGAGCGATAGCTTTCTTTGTCGGGTCCGAAGTAACAGGAGTAGAATGTTCACGTTGTTGTTCCATAAAGAATCAAATTCGAAGAGCGTGAATTCAAGAATAGATCATGGGTCGACCTCATCGTCCTAAACTCACCAACAATTAGGGCTCGGGGTCATGGGGTGATTCTTTGGTTTGATTTTCTCGGGAAAATGGGTTGGAAGAGAAAGACAAAAAGGAAAACCGAAACTCTGTTGGTTGGATAGTGAAAGAATGACAAGTGGGTTTTCGTCCGTCCTTGACGGAATTAATGCCATTCAGGCCTCGTTTGACTTGAAACAGTGCTTTTAGAAAAAGGACTTAAATTTTTATTTTTATAATTATACAAATAATCAAAAAATACTTCAATATAAACTCTAAATAACTTTTATTTATATGAAATCATAATTATCGTGGTTTTCATGCAATAATTTTTATTATTTTATTATTATTATTATTATTATTGTGGTTTTCATGCAATAATTTTTATTAATTTATTATTATTATTATTATTATTTGTAGATGTTAGTTGATTAAATTTATAAATCTCTTAGTACAAAAATTGAGAAAGAGTTGAGTGTGTGTCTTTTTCTTTTTCTTTTTCTTTTTTTGTAATATTCAAAAAATAATACATTTTATTCAAGTAATATTTTAAATATTTTCGCATGCCAAAGATTTTTTAAAATGTAAAAATAATGGGTAAATCTCAAATAAATTTTTAATTTTTTACCTGTTCAAGAGTCAAACCCTAACAAAAAATAAACCCAAACTACGAATATAGTGTGATGGTAATGAGCTGAGTTTGGGATGTTTGGTTTGACGTATATCTTGAATTCGATTCTACCAAGTCACTTATGATTTAAGTAAAATATCTGAACGATAGTATGTGAGCCCCGTGCTCACATCTCAAGGGCATAACGATCATTTTATATTTTTATTGTTCGTGCACTTGCATTTATCTCATATCCTGTGTGCGTGTGAGCGTGTTTTCGTAACTTTGATTGAGAATTTGATTGGTTAAGACAGGGTTTTGGGGTCATAAACGTAAGAACCTCAACGTAATTAAAAGTATGTTTTATTTTGAGTAGGACTCCAATAATATTTTTTAAATTTAGGGAGTATTCAAGTGAGATTTTTAATTTTGACGGGTTTGATCGATCGAATAGGGTGATTCGTTCGATCGACATTTTTAGGACTCCCTAAAAAATTTATGGCATTAGACTCGTTCGAACGAATAGGAGATTCATTCGATCGAATAAGGATTCGTTTGAACGAATGGGGGATTCATTTGATCGAAGTATTGATTCGTTCACTCGAACATAAATTTGTTCGATCGATAATTTAAAAGCTCTCTGAATTCTCTAGACGTCGAAGGATTTGCTCGAACTAACTGTGATTCGTTCGACCGAAGGGGGTGATTCGTTCGAATGAACTCCAATTCATTTGATCGAATCGGCGTGAAATGATCAAAATTACCCTCTTCTAAAAGCTTCTCTTTAAGAAAACTTAAGGGTAAATTAGTAATTTTATTTTTTTTCTATAAATAGGGGTCATGGGGTCAAATTTTCATGTTTCCTTCTTTCTTTTTCTCTTTTCTCTCTTCTCCTCCTCTCCTCACGTTACACTCTCTGCTGCTCACACACCCACGCCCTATTTTCATCTTTTCTTTGATTTCTCTTCACCAAATGGTCACATTCGACTCCCTGAACTCGTGCATAGCTTCGATTTGACGATTGGAGCACAAAATCAAATTTGGAGAGCTAGGGTTTCGACTTTGAAATTGGACTTTCTGATTTCTGAGCTAAATCAAGAAAAACCAATCACATCACGAGATTCGTAGCTACATTTCTAACTCGTCTGCATATTCATTTTTAGATTTTAAGAACTTTGAATTGTATGGGTTTTACTGTACATTCGTTTAGATTTTCATAGATTTATCGCTTGCATTATAGTTTTTAAGTGGTAGAGGAGTCGAGCAAGTCGTAGAAAGTTAGGAACGTGTATTCGGAGAAAATAGAAAAATATAAACAATAATCAGAGTTACTATTCTGACGAGCATGAGATCCTCAAATTAGAACTGTGAAATCGAGCCGAATTGCACTTGTATAGCCATGATGTGACTCCGTGGTATAAATGATTAGAGAATTAGATGGATAACGGAGATTTTAGTCGATTTTATGAATTGTTTGAAATTAAGAAATCCGGTTTAGCATGCATTGCCCGCATTCGAGTCTTCTGTAAAGTTAGAATGTACATTGATATATTTGAATACTTGTGTTTAGACGACGGAGAGTGAGCGAGGTATCCGCGTGACACGTCAAGAAACGAGGAGAACTAGGGAGTGTAGACCCTCTCTAAGCAGTGAGTGGACTATTTTTTTCTATTATTGTATTTAAAACTTATTTTTATAACCTCATTGATATACCTGTGTTTTATAAAATGATTTTATATATTATTTTGGTTTATGTGATATATATATGTTTTAAATGAATATGGGCCGTGGGCCAATTTTTGGATATTTTTATTTTTTGATGATGATTTATATGATGATACGGCCGTTAGGCCAAGTTTCTTGTTTGTTATATAATGACATGGCCATCGAGCTAGATTTTATATTTGATGTGATGACGATTTTGAGAGCCGAGTTTATATACATATTGGTGATAACTGTCATGTGGGTCGGAATTGTTCACTGTAGCTACAGGGTAGGTAGCTTAAGGTCGCCTAGGTGAGTGGAGACTTCACAGGTGAGGGTGATGTATGGTGTATAATATTGTTGTGGAGCTGTGTTTCGACCACCTATGAGTCTCGTCGAGTTAGTCATGGATATCATCCCGTGACTAATCCGAGGCGAACGTCAGTGGTCGGCTTATTTTTATAAATTAAATCATACATGTCTTCTTCTTTGCATAAAAATCTATTTTTATAAATAGCATGATTTTATTGCATATAAAACTCATTGATGGCTCAGGATGCCCAGGACCAGGGTGATCTCCGAGAAAGGCAGCCAGTCCAATGATTTTAATATACGATTTAGGGTTTTAAACTAAATAAACGTTTATTTCTTTTATTGAAGTGTTTATAGCATATTTTAGAACTGCTTTCTTTTTATGGATTATCCTTTATTTATTTATGGTTAGCTATTGTTCACTCGCGGAGTATACTCCCGTATACTCAGCCCCCTCAACTTTCAGTTTCAGGTTCGCTTAGGTCGACGATGATTGGTGGTGGTGATCTTTCTAAGGTAAAGAAAGCAAAGGTATACTATTGTAACCGACTCACTTAGGGTGTTCTAGTCCATTTAAACCTTTTTATAATTTGGACTTATAATTTTATTTTGATTTGCATACTGGAAATGAAGTTGTAAACAGATTTGATATTATCTTTCTTTTATCTGAAATTTGATATCTTTATATTTGAAAGATTGACTTGCGAGAAATGAATTAAAATGTTTATAGAAGTGTTGCGATACATAGATTTTATATTTTAAAGTTTGGGTGGACTCGGATGGTTTGATTTTGGAAGTGCTTTATTGATTGTTTTTGAAAAATGCTTTATATTTGTTTATGATTTCAACCTTACAGGTTCTTAGTAAGTGTTATGGACCTAAGGAATGCTTATTAGGAATCAGTGGCGGTTGTCACATGTGGGTCTCACGAGTTAGGGCGTGACAACTAAAGTGATATCAAATCTTTTGGTTTTAAATGGTTTTGGAAACACCCAAACTTGATTTTCGAACTATGTTTTGAAATTGTGCATATTATTTTATAAATTTTTGAAAGTTTTCTGGTGGACTAAGTGAGTCGAGTCATAAGATGCATCACCATTATGTTCAATGCATATATTTGAACTCTGTGTTCTTTTTGTAGTAATATCTTTGAGACCAAGACGGTTGATCTTCGTGGCCTACCACGACCTCGTCTTGGTCTCGAAGAGGAGTGGTACTTGGCGAAGAAGAGGCTAGGTCGTTTATGCCTTAGCCAGAATCCGAGAGGCAACATGAGCCTCCTCCTCCTCAATACCAGCAACCGGGTATGGGAATACCTCCAAATATGACTCCTGAGTAATGGGCTGCCTTTATGGCATATTGGAATGCTCAAGCTACTGAAGCGTCTAGATCGACCCCGAAGTTGTCTAAGTTGATTAAAGAGGTACGACAGTTGAAAAGTGTACCATTTGAGAGTACTACAGACGCTGTAGTGGCTAACTAATGGTTTAAGAAACTTGAGGGTGATTTAAATGATATGGAGCTGGAGGATAGGTATAAGTTAAAGTAGCTATCAGGTTACTAGAAGGTAACGCAGCTACTTGGTGGGCGAATGTTCAGACCAGAGCTTCAACACAGTGAACTTAGGATAATTTTTGACAAGAATTCTGAGACCAGTACTTTAATCCATTCCATTATATCCAGAAGAAGCAAGAGTTTTTTTGCTTGAAGCAGATGGGTAAAACGATGACGGAGTATAAGACTCAGTTGAGAGAGTTGGTAAAGTTTGTGCCTGAATTTGCAAATGAAGAGAGCCTGTGTGCCAAGTTTGAAAAAGGTTTGAATTTTGAGATCTGTGAAAAGATGTCGTTGTCAGGGACACAATGTTATAAAGAGATGATTCAAATGACCCTTCGAGCTGAGAAGTTGGCAAGAGAGAGACAATCGAGGAGTCAATTTCAGAAAAGGAAAGATTTGAGTGTACAGATTGACTCTCCATCTAAGAAAAGCCGTAGTAGTGGTTCATCCAGTGAAGCCTCTGCTACAAGTCCTGTGAGCATTTCTTCACATTGTCCTCAAAGCCAAGGACATTCAAGATTATGATCATCAGCTCAGGGATCGAGACAGAGTTAGAATATGAATAGGTGTCCTAATTGTAGATGACATCACATAGGCCCGTGCCATCAACCGCCAGCATGCCATCATTATGGAGAAACTGGGCATATTAGAATGTATTGTCCCAAGTTAAGCAGAGCAGAATGGGGTGACTAGACAAGTCAGCACCCTGCACCTCAATAACATCCATCAGCTGAGTAGCCTGCATTTTTTACAGGTAGGAGATCAGGTGTGGGTAGTTTCTCAGCAGCATCTCGTGGTGCTCAGAGGACTTGAGATAGAGTCCAAACTAGAGTATTCGCTTTGAATCAAGAGCAGGCTCAGGCTAATCCGGATGTAGTAACTGGTATGGTTATGATTTTCAACTAGTTAGCATATGCATTAATAGATCCGGGTTCTAGTATATCGTTTGTTAATACCGCCTTAGCATCTCATGCTAATGTCTCCTTGTCACCCTTAGATCAAAAAATGTGCATACTCCATTAGGTCAAAAGTTATTAAGAAAGACTGTGTTTAGATATTGTGCAGTGTTGATGAATGGAGTCGAGCTGATAGCTGATTTGATTTCTTTGCGGATGGAAGATATCGATGCGATTTTAGGGATGGATTGGTTGTCCAAACATCGAGCTTCAGTGGATTGCTTTTCAAAGCAAATTGTATTCAGAGGACCTGGGGGAGCTGAGATAGTTTTCTCAGGTGAGCGAAATATCTTGTCTCGCAGTATGATTTGTGCATTGGATGCCTAGAGATTTATGAGGAAAGGGTGATAAAGGTATTTGGCATATATTGTTGATAGTGCTTCCTCCGAGTATTCTATTGATCAAGTACCAATGATGAGAGAATTTTCATATGTATTTCTAGATGAATTACTAGGAATGCCACCAGAGCGAGAATTTGACTTCAGCATTGACTTAATTCCTGGTACTACACCAATTTTGATGTCGCCTTACCGTATGGCATCGACTGAACTCAAGTTATTAAAGGTATAGCTTTAAGAGTTGGTCAATAAGAATTTTGTCAAATCGAGTATGTCATCATAGGATTCATCGGTGTTATTTCTTAAAAAGAAAGATGGGACTCTTCGGTTATGTATTGATTATTGACAGTTAAATCGGGTCACTATCCAGAATAAGTATCCACTGCCCAGAATAGACGATTTGTTCGATCAGTTGCAGAGGACGAGTGTGTTTTCGAAGATTGATTTGAGATCAGGGTGCTATGAGCTGTGGATTAAGGATAGTGATGTAGCCAAGATAGCCTTTTCAGACACGTTATGGTCATTATGAGTTCCTTGCAATGCCGTTCGAGTTAACTAATACCCCAGCTGCATTCATAGATCTCATGAATAGGGTATTCCATCCTTATCTCAATAAGTTTATGATTATTTTTATCGATGATATCCTAGTTTACTCGAGGACCAGGAAGGAGCATGCTCAGCATATACGGATTGTATTGCAGACACTGAGAGAGATAAGGCTGTATGCTAAGTTTTTGAAATGTGAGTTTTGGCTTTGGGAAGTGGTATTCTTGGGACATGTGGTCTCAAAAGAAGGAATTTTTGTTGATCCTCACAAAGTTGAAGCTATTGTCCAGTGGGAGAGACCGAAAAATATTACAGAGATTAGAAGTTTCTTGGGATTGGCAGGTTACTACAAGAAGTTTGTTGAAAGTTTTTCCTTGACAGCTGCTTCATTGACATGCTTAATGAGGAAGGATGTTAATTTTGAGTGGGATGAGAAATGTGAGCAGAGTTTTCAGGAGCTAAAGAGTCGTCTTACCTCAGCTCTGGTGTTGACACTACTATTCTTGGAGAAGGATATGTATGTAATATTTAGTGATGCCTCCAGGCAAGGATTGAGTTGTGTTTTGATACAGAATGGGAAAGTAATTGCCTATGCTTCTAGGCAGCTTAAGAAGTATGAGAAAAATTACCCGACCCACGATTTGGAGTTAGCAGCTGTTATTTTTGCCATGAAAATATGGAGACACTACTTGTATAGAGAGAGGTGTCAGATTTTCTCCGATCACCAAAGTCTGAAATATCTGTTCACTCAAAAAGAACTGAATCTAAGACAGAGAAGATGGCTTGAGTTGATTAAGGATTATGATCTGGAGATTGATTATCGTCTAAGAAAAGTCAATATAGTGGATGACGCTTTAAGCAAAAAATGTTCGATAACAGTGGTGTATATTCAGTCAACATACCTCCCATTATTACTAGAATTAAAGAGTCTGCGAGTGATATTAGAGTGCGATCAAGATGGTTCGATGTTAGTCAATTTTATTGTGAGGTTGACTCTACGAGACCAGGTAAAAGAAAGGTAGATGCAAGATCCAAAGTTATTGAAAACTTGCCAGAGAATTATGAATGGTAATGCTGGAGATTTCTACCTTTCTCAGGATGGTGTTTTAACATTGAGAGGTAGGGTATGTGTACCCACAGATGATGACCTGAGAAATGCCATCCTGGAAAAAGCTCATTGTTCAGCTTTTGCAATGCATCCTGGTAGCACGAAGATGTACAAAACCATAAAAGAAAGCTATTGGTGGTATGGGATGAAAAGAGACATAACAGAATTCGTTGCCAGGTGTATGACTTGTCAGCAAGTTAAAGCTGAACACCAGAAGCCAATAGGGACGCTTCAATCATTACCTATACCAGAGTGGAAATATGAACATATCACCTGGACTTTGTGGTGGGACTGCCACATACTCAAACTGGATGCGATGCGATATGGGTGATTGTGGACAGATTAACTAAGTCTGCACACTTTTTACCCATTATAACTAAGTATCCAGTGGATAAGCTAGCAAGATTATATATGAGAGAGATTATAAGGTTATATGGTATACTTATGACAATTGTGTCAGATCAAGATCCTCATTTTACATCTTGATTCTAGTCTAGTCTCCAAAAAGCTATGGGTACAAGGTTGAATTTCAGCTCAACTTTTCACCCCCAGACGGATGGACAATCTGAGAGAACCATACAAACATTAGAAGATATATTGAGAGGGTGTGTGTTAGAGTTTCAAGGAAGTAAGGATCGGTATCTGCCATTGGCTGAATTCGCCTACAACAACAGCTATCAGTCCAGTATAGGCATGGTATCATACGAAGCTCTGTATGAAAGAAGATGTAGAAGTCCTTTATATTGGGATGAAATGGGCGAAAGAAAGCTAGGCAACATCTAGTTAATTGAAGCCACCACTAAGAAAGTGAAGATTATTCGAGACAGGTTGAAGGCAGCTCAAGATAGACAAAAATCATACTCAAATAATAGACGAAGAGATTTAGAGTTTGATGTGGGTGAACATATGTTTCTGAAGGCTTCACCCTGGAAAAGAGTGATTAGATTTCGGAATCGAGGAAAGCTTCATCCGAGATTTATTGGACCCTTCAGGATCATAGAGAGAATTAGTCCAGTGGCGTACAGGTTGGGGTCACTGTCAAAGATGCAGAGGATACATGATGTTTTCCATGTATCCATGTTGCAGAAGTATGTGCCCGATCCTTATCATATTATAAGTCTGCTCCTATCGACTTGAGAGAGGATCTGCAGTGTGAAGTACAACCAGTAGCCCTACTTGATCGTCAAGAGCGAAAATTGAGGAGCAAAGTCATCCCTATGGTCAAGGTTCTGTGAAGGAGTGATACAATTGAAGAAATGATTTAGGAGCTCGAGCTTCAAATGCAACGTCAATACCCTCATCTTTTTTAGTACTAAGATACGTTAAAATTTTGAGGACAAAATTCTTTTAAGGTGGGTAGATCTGTGAGCCCAATGTTTCAACCTCGAGGGTATATTTATAATTTCACACATTTCTGTTCATACATTTCCATTTATCATGATTTTTGATAGCATGTCAATGTAATTTTGGGACTTATTCTTAAGAATTAGTTAGTTAGGAAGTGTTGAGAGTGTAAACTTAGAGACTCCATTGATGGATTTCAATTTGGGAGAGGACTCAAGTGAGAATTTTCATTTTGGCAGGTTCGTTCGATCGAATGGCCTTATATTCGTTCGAATAAATAGGAGGATTCGTTTAATCGAATTGAACTTCGTTCTACTGAAGAAGTCTCTCGTTCAATCGAAGTACTGGTTCGTTCAAACAAACTCTGATTGGCTCGATCAAATCGACGTGAAAAGATGATTTTGCTCTCATTCTAGAAGCTTCTCCTTAAGAAAACTTAAGGGTAAAATGATAATTTTGTCCCTAAATTTATAAATAGGGACTGAGCCCTGGATTTTTAGTCGTGCTCTCCCTTCCCTCTCTTCTTCCTCCCATTCTCCCGTTCTCTCTCTCATTCTAATAATTTGCCACATTTTATCCAAATCTTGATTTCTCTTCGCCTGCAAATCATATTTCACACGTCTAACTCCTTGAGAGCATCAATTTGGCGATAGAAATAAAAAATGAAGTCTAGGGTTTCGAAGAGAAAAATTGAGATTTTTTGACTTTTAAGCGAAATCGAGGAAATCAACCATACCACGAGGTTTGTAGCTTATTTCTAACTCGTCTATATAATTTGTTTTGCGTTTTAGTCAATTTTTATCGTATGGGTTTTACTGTGCATTCGGATGAATTTTAGTAGATTTATCGCACGCATTCTAGTTTTTAAGCATTATTTGAGCTGAATGGAGTTGGAAAAGTCCTAGGAAGCTAGAAATACGAATTTGAAGAATTTGGATGAATGTGAACAATAATCAAAGTTATTTTTCTGGCAAGCATGTGGGGTCCGTAAGTCTAGAATGGTCAAATCAAGCCATATCATACTTGTATGGCCGTAATGTGGGTTCGTGGTAGAAATGTATGGATAATTAAATGATTAATGGGGGGCTTAGTCGATTTTTGGTATTTGTCCGATTTTAAAAAATTCGGGTTAATATGCATTGCACACATTTGAGTCACCAACATATATTTGAATGTATATTGATGCCATTTTGAATACTTATATTCAGGCGACGATACGCGAGTAAAGTATCTGTGTGACACGCCAAGAAACGAGGGGAACTAGGGTGTGTGTATCCTTCCTAAGCTGTGAGTGACTCTTTCTGCTTTTATTGCTTCTTTAAGAATTCTGTTTTTCATAAATACAAAGATTTATGAATGTCTATAAGAAATTTTACCTAATA
>JAVXUL010126743.1:0-16215 GCA_035590515.1 Trichilia minutiflora | reverse complement strand
TGTCTATACGAATCGTCGATCATATGTCATGATTGCTATGGCCATAGACTTAAAATCTGCACATCATATCGACATTCATTTAGGAACTCAACTCGAACAGAGTCAACGAAAACTCTAAGTCTATAGTGTCGAGTCAACGGATCCCGTCTTGACTATCAACCGAACACCTATATGAACAAAGCATACCCAAATCAACTTCTTGTACAAGGCGTGATTAACCCTGTACGTATACACCATATGAAATATACCCATCCATACAGAGTTTGATTCTAGATGTCTCAGTTCAAAGGATTACATCGCACACTATTGCAATTTGTTGATAAATTATTAACTACATGCATACCATATGATTTGTCAATATGTATCCCTGTTCGATAAATAGTTAACTAATCATATCTTATACAAGAAGGCAGTTTGGGTATGTTTTGCTCATATAGGTACTCGGTTGATAATCAAGATGGGATCCATTAGCTCGATATATTAGACTGGGAATTTTCGTTGCTTCTATCTGAATCAAGTTCCTAATCAAATGTTGATATAATATCTTGATTATAAATCTATGGCCATAATACAATGTTGACATATGATCGATGATTCAAAGATGAATTGAGATTAAGGTTTCGATAGTCTATGAACCCTTTCTTGAACAGGATATGACAATGGACAATATACAGCATATGAAATATACCCATCCATATAGAGTCTAATTCTAAACGTCTCAGGTCAAAAGATTATGTTGTACACTATTATAATCTATCAATAAGTCATTGACCATATACATACTATATGATTCATCGATATTCGATCACGTTTGATAAATAGTTTACAAAATAAAAATCCATACTAATGCACTCATGACAATACTCATATTGTTAGCCTACATATATTATCATACAATATCCTTAGGCGGTAACTAGTATGTCTACTATATGATATTGTTGTTCAATTAACATCACGTGCATAGAGAACGACTTTGATAATATTATTTAACATTTAAATCAATTTATCTAGACAATTTATATACATTCTTTATTTATTTGCATGAATAATAAAGGAAGCAGTAAACATATGTAAATAAAGAACTAATTCATTCATTAATAAATAAAAGTTTATACAAGATCATTAGCCCTAAAACCAACAACACAAATGGTTTTTAGGCTATACACTAACATCAAGTCAAAGGACTAGTGATACATTAGTACGATCGTATGATGAAGCATTGACTGCGAATTATCACTCTTGTGATTAATTACGTTTGGTTATGTTTAGTAATACATTCTCAAACATACTACCCATATTTATGCTTTTGTGATATGAGACTCGTCACCCAAATATTAGCATCGAATACTAATCATTGATAGCAACAAAACATGCCAATCATATAATGTTATTGCCCTTAATAACATTATCTTAATTGAGAATTTATTTAAATGTATTTAAATCATAGACTTTGGTCTCATATTTACAATACCTTACAGATAGAGTCTTGACACATAATAGATCATAGGACATCAGTTTCCATTATTACAATAATTAATAAAGTACAACTAAAGAAATGCAAAATGATAGAAATTGTCATGAGTAATTAACTGTAAATAGTTTATAATTAATTACTTATATATATTTAATCGAGATAATATCCCTGACCCATGTGATATAATTAGGTCTAGAGTATATCTCCAATAAACTCTCACTTGCACTAGAGCCAATCACTATAGTATCTTATACCCATCTTCATAAAATGGTGACTCATTTTTTATTGTGTCACTGGCTTAGTAAAAAGTTCTAGAACATTATCTGTTGAAGTAGTCTTTTGCACAATCATGTTTATCTAAAATAAACTTTCTGATTAAGTGATCCTGACACTAAATATGTTTAGATTTTTGGTGTTACTTAGTCCGTACTACTATTTTATTATTATTACAGTATAAAACTACTGGATTTTTAATGAATGTTACCATTCTAACTTTACTGAAAAACTAATGGAACCAGACAATCTTTATCGTAGATTTAGAAGTTATAACATATTCAGCTTCTATAATATAGTCCACTATAGTAATTAATATAAAACATTTTCAATTTTACAGTTCTTTCTTTACATTAGAGAACTAACTTGGATGTAGACTTTCTATCATTCATGTTTGACTAAAAGTCAAAATTGGTGTTACCCTCAATTATCTATTCACCCCGTCCACGTGTCAAAACAAAATTCTCCATGCTTCTTAAATACTTTAGAGTTCTTTTGATTATAGTCCAATGCTATTCTCTAGGATTTACCTGATATCTGCTCGTAATAATTATAGCATAAGATATATTAGGTCTTGTATATATTCTGAGAAAAACCTATTATTCAATTTAATCTATCTCTATAGAGGTGAATATCCAAAATACAGGTCACTTTTCCTAACTCCTTTACAGAGAATACATTAGATAACCGCAATTACATTTTATTCAATATGCTTATATCATTTTCTAATAGTGATATGTCATTTATATATAACACAAGAAATATCATGGCATCATTAATATTCCTCTTATAGACATATAGTACATTAATATTCTTAATGAAGCAAAATAATTTAACCTCATTGTTAAATCATATGTTTTGTTTTCTGGAAGCTTTCTTTAATCCATATATGAATTTATGCAACTTATACACTTTATGACTATCTTATAAAACCAACCCTATAGATAGTTCCATACATATATAGACTCCTCAATAAAACTATTGAGGAAGGATGTCGTACATTCATTTGTCATATTTTATAATCATAACTAGTTGTAAGACAAGTAATATCTAAATGGACTTAACTATAGTAACTGGTGGGAAAACTTCCTCATAGACACACTTTAACTTTGAGTATGGCTTGTTACCACCAGTTTAGCTTTAAAAGTCTTCATGTTTTAGTCTATGCTAATATTTCTTTTGTAATCCTGTTTATAATGAATAGGAGCAACTCCTGCTGGTAGATTAACAAGCGATCACACCTAATTAGCATTCATGGAGTCCATTCAGATTTATGGCTTCAAGTCATCTTTTAGAATTGATATCCAATATCATTTTTTTAGAGATTTTAGAATCCTCCCATTGAATACCTTATCCTATCATAAATGATTCATAATCATTATTAGAAGGTAAAAATATTTATCAGGAGAATATGATATCTTAAAAGAACCACGGAGAGTTTTGTCTACAGAGAGTTAAGATTCAGATCAAACAAGTTCATTATTATGAACTACTTCATCTACATTAACAACCTCATCTATCTAAGGTTGATGTTCATCAAGTTTTCAGATTCTTTTCAAAACTTGATTTTTCTAACTATACCACTTTCCTCTATGAACTGATTCCTCGAAAAATTGTGCATATCTACTAATCAAAGTCTTTTAATTTGTTTAAAAGTATAACCATATCCTAAACTTTTTTTAGAATATCTTATAATTTGATCTTTCTCATATTTTAGGTAGTTTCCTATATCATATCTTATATGAAATTTTTGGGAACTATTTTAGATGGAATCTTGTTCAAAATATAAATTACGGTATAGAGGGCATATCTTAAAAGATATATTGACAAATTAGTACAACACATCATTGATCATACTATATCCTATAAAGTACGATTCCTCTTTTCTGATAGACAATTATGCTAATATGTAGAGGGAGGAGTCAATCGAGATGTAATATCATTGATCTTTAAATAATCTAGAAGTTCAATATTCCTTATCACGATTCGATCATAGTATTTTAATATTTTTTTTATTGATTTCTCTACTTTTATGTTAAACTCTTTGAACTTTTCAAAAGAATCCAATTTGTACTTCATTAAGTACACATAACCAAACTATAAATAATCATTGATAAGGGTTATGAAGTAAAGAAAAAACCTCTGGCCATTTCACTAAATAGTCTATACACATGTGTGTATTAATTCAAAAACTTTAATGGCTTTTTTTCCTTCATCTTACAAAAGACAATTTGGTTATTTTTATCGAAGACAGGATTCACAACATGGTTAAGGTTCAAAACCTAATTGGATTTAGAGTCCATCTTTACCCATTTTTTTAATCCTTTTTGCACCAAATTGATCTAATCAATAATGCCATATCAATTTTGAATTAATTTTATTTCTAGATCTTTATTATCAATGGTATTAGTCATGTTAATCACATTAGATTCAAAAATGTATAAACAATTTATACACAAGCTAGTGCTAATTAATTTATTTCTCAAAGAAATGTAACATTTATATCTATCAAAATTAAAAGTGTAATAACATTTATACAATTATTTGATAGATAAAAGGTTTCTATTAGCTGTATCAAAATACATCACTTTGTCTAATCAAAAGTACTACCTAGATGCAAACCTATTTGCATGTTTATGAATATATGGCAATAACTATTGTTTCATAACCCATCTTCAACATTACTATATGTTTCTTGAGTAACTCTTTACTTTGAGGGTCTTATAGTGACATACAAACATATGAAGTGAAAAATTAAGAACTTTGAATATAAATTAACATTTAATTTAGTCTCAATAATATGACGAGAAAACGTACTTTACACTTTCTTTATACTTAGACTTTTGTGAAAAGAGGATGATTCTTCTTTCATGATCAAGCTACTAAGATAACTGACACTTATCTTTGACTTTACCCTTTCTTTTCTTCTTTTATGAAAAAAAACTATTTTTTTAACAATTTAGGAACAATTTGCTCTTGTGTAGTCTAATTATACATTTTCAAAAATAGTTTAAAGCTAGGAGGGAGAAACTGAAGTATCTAATCTACAATGTTTGATCTATACTAAATCCTAAGGCATCTAATTGCCTTATATGATTTAGCATCTTTAAAAGATGAGATTCTGGAAGCACTCCCTTATTTAAGCTTAATTTGAAATAAGGCTATTGACAATCCAACCTTCTAGCCTTTAAGCTCTCTCCGAACAATTCCACTAAAGAGATATAAATCATAAGCATCTAGTAAGTCCTTCGGTTGGGCTTATAAGTCATCACTCATAGGCTCCAACATATATAATCTTATTTTAAGATTATATTCCTTCCATTTTTGAAAAATCTTTCTCTCTTTAGATGAAAATTTTTTAAAAAGGATCACTGGGTTCTATCCTTGAAGGACGTCACTCAATTTTCTAGAATTCAAAATAATTTTGAGATTTCTATACCAGATCTTAGTATTAGGTTTAGTCAGCCTATAAGCATCAAAGTTTTAGAAGAGGGTTAAACATTTTCTCGTATCACTAGATCAAATATCCATTCCTACAATTAGTAAGGCAATTAAAATACATTTGTATGTATTTATGTAAATATCAAACTATTCGATTTTGGACTTTAAATTAAATAATGCTCCCATTACTTAGATTAAATCCTATACTTCCTTGGATAGGCACAATTTGAATCATATTTCAGTTTCATGGGTGATTAAATTCTTATCGAACTTATCGAATCTCACCTGACAGTTATTAATTTGATAAGCCCAATAAGTTAGAAACTCTTTTCTATTTGTAACTCCTTACAAGGTATGATCAATCAACCTCTAAATATCAAACACCTCCCTTAACAATTATTGATGTTTTAACCTAGTTAGACTAGACGTAATATGTTTTCATAAATAGAAATACCATCAGACCCCTCACTTGATAGTTAATAAAACTTAACGTACTCTATAGAGAAACAAGTCAACTAGATTATGACTCTCTGTGAGAGCCCTCACCTAACAATTAGTAGGTTACTCCATCAAAAAAATCTATAACCTACTGACTATATTAAAAGGTTTAAGCCTAATATTTTATAGGAAGATTTATTCAGGTCTCTTTTAACAGACATCATTATGTATATTATTTAACAAAAGCTAGTAATGGGGTTTAAAATATATATCAATATATAAATTTTAAATGTCAACCCATTACCTATTGATCAAATAAATATAATAAATTAATAATTTAATTTATTTATGGAGGTCTTTTAATTGATACAATATCAAGTAATGACTTTCATTACTCTCATTAGAATTCTATTAATTTTAGATTAATTAAAAATAATTAATCTAGAGTAATTCTTATTTTCTGTTTGATCAAAATAATTCCTAACCAAAAATTTTAATTGAATAATTAAATTATCGATAATAGAAAATACTAATCAAATTAGTTAATTATGAGAATGGTGGCTTGTGAAAATTTTTTAATAATAATTAATTATAAAATGGTGAAAATTTTAGACAATTCAAAATTTTATATTTTGGTCCCTAGGGATAAATTATGAAAATACCCCTTATCGAGATAAATTTTGGTTAGTGTGACATTTTGTTTTTATCAATTAAAACTTAAAAACCACTTAAAATCGAGTCGGGGTGTGTTGGAAAACGTCATGTGCAAAAAATCAAATTTTTGCGATAGCGAAAATAGGAGAGGGTAGCAGGCGGCTCAGGTAGACCAACAGTCATGCACGGTTTGTACTTCATATGTGGTCTAGTCTGTGCCTATTCGCTAGTAGCGGACGGGCACGTGTGACACATGCACCCTTGCTCATATGCTCCCTATTTTCGAGGTTTGGCCATTTTTTTGTGTTTTCTTCATTTTTTCCAGTAAAACCAAAGATAAAAACATTTCCAACACATCTATATTCAATGTCAAAAAAGTCTAACCCAAGAAACAAGTCCAAAAACATGTAAAAGCAAGCTAACAAAGGGAAACAAGTCATATGGTCAAAATGAGTATAAAACTATATAAATAATATTTTGTAACATCTTCCATGAGCCATAACACATTATGCTCTTTATTTAAAGCATTGTCAACAAGTTTTATCATGCTTACACTTATCATTATCAATATAACAATATAAAGAATATTAATGGCACAATCAAACACTTAAACTCCAGCTAAGTAAACAACCAACAAGCCACACTCCTCATCCATCATTCCCTCATCTTCCAATCAACATCAAACATCAAAGCACACATAAAAACAAAGTTTTAAGGCTCTGATACCATTTTGATGAAGTGGTTTTCATGGAAAACAAAACCAAACTTTGTATTTATATATGAAAAACCCATAAGGATCATTGAAACCTTAAGCATGCTTTAATGTTTTTAACAATTTTTCTCATAAAAAATCATTAACAAAAGATAAAAACTCATACCAAATGAGATGGCCCGGTTAACCGATCGTCTCTAATTGGCCTCCAAGTATATCCATATGTCGAATCAACGATGATAGTTTCATTTTTGTTATTGGAAGACAAGAATACTACTATAAGCTTCAACAAGCTTATTAACATTTTCATACACTTAGAAAATATATATCTCCATACAATAGAGAGTTGGAAACCATATGAAAAACTTTTCCCATCCTTTTCCATTCTCTTTTTCTTTTCTTTTCTTAGGTTTGTTCAAGAAACAAAATTTTCTTTTTGTATTCCACCAAGGCCAAATACGAAGGAGGAACAAGATGTTAAAATAGTTTCCTCTAATTTTTTATTGGATGTTAGAATATTTTCAAGTAAAAAAGAATATAAAAAAACAAAATAAAAATCATGTAATAATGGGCTTTTAAAATCTATACATATGGCAACCAAAATGAATTGAATTGGAATCGTTTTCAACATTTCAACCAATAAGAATTAAGCAAATAAATCAATTCCATTGGTGGATTTAAACAAGTATATTAAAACCAATTACAATTATTTAATCAATATAATAAATAATAAATAAATAAATTTATATATATATAAATCATATTTATATATTTATCTTTCATTTGTCTATAAATCATATTTACAATATTAAATAAAATTACCAAAACTTTTCTCGACATACAGATGCTAGAGTGTCATTGTCAAGAGAATTTATTCGTTACATTAAAGAATAAAATTACCTACTAATCAGAGCAATTTAATTTTTATCAATATATAATATCATTAATTGACTTAATGATATTTATTTTATCTATCACCATCTATCGGTTATTGTGTGTGTGACCCATTGGATTCGTCGTGAACTAGATATAAGCCGGTATGAACCCTTTCGCATCACTTTAGTAAAACTCATTGTAGGTAAAGTTCTCAATGACCATGAGTGGCCTCTAACAAGATGTCATGACCCATAGAACACAAAGAGTGTAATTTTAGATGAACCCATGTAGTCATACTTCTATGTTGTAAAGTCTTCTATTATTGACTCCCAATCGAGTACAGGTCATAAAGTAGTCAAATCTCTAACTCGATCATAGAATCAAAAAATTAATCATAAATAGGATTTGTGTATCTAAAAACTCATTTTTAGAAACCACGTACTCTGGCAAGAGATTTCAATCCCCGTGTATGAGATTACTACCTAGGATCTTAAGCTCAATAATCTGAGCCAACAGATTCCATTTTGATCATCATCTGTTCTCATACAATAAGAACATATTGCCATCAAACTTCTTTTACTAGGTGTGGCTAGCTCAGTGCAATATACACAAGTGAATAATGTACCTCATTATAGATAGCAGCCATGATGTCTCAGATCAAAGGACTAATAATACATTAGTACGGTGGTGTGATAAAGCATTGATTGCGGTTATTGCTCATGTAATTTATTATGTTTAGTCACTTTTAGTAATACGTTCTCAAACATACTACCTATGTTTATACTCTTTTGACATGAGACTTGACACCCAACTATTAGCATCAAATATTATTCATTAGCAGCAGCAAAACATGCTAACAATGTAATGTTATTGCCCTTAATAACATTACCTCAATTGATAACTTATTTGGATGTATTGAAATCATAGACTTTACTCTCATATCTACAACACCTTGTAGATAGAGTCTTAACACATATTATATCACAGAACATCATTTTGTATTATTACAATAATCAATAAAGTGCAATTGAAGAAATGCAAAATGATAGAAATTTTCATAAGTAATTAATTGTAAGAAGTTTACAATTAATGACTTACATATATTTACTCAGGATAATATCCCTAACCCATGTGACAGGATTGGGTCTAGGGCATATCTCCAACAGAAGCTTGAGAATAATCATAAGGATAAAAAGAAGGAAATCCTTGAAGATCATGTAGAAGAGCCTCTTAGAGAACTTCCTAAAGAATGAAAGTTTCCATCTAATCATCCAAGATGATTATTGGTAATCCTTCTCAAGGAGTTAAAGTTAGGAAAGTCTTTAGAGAGCTACCTAACAATCTTGAGAAAATTTAAAATCTAGTATTTATGTGATGAGGATTGGATCTAAACTATGCAAGAGTAATTAATTCAATTTCAAAGAACTAAGGTATAAACCTTGGTTCCAAGACCTGTTGACGATCCTATCATTGTCACAAAATGGGTGCTTAAGAATAAATTAGATGAGCATGGGAACATCATTAGAAATAAGGATAGACGTGTTGCTCAAGATTATTCTCAAGAGGAAGGGATAGCCTATTATGAAGAGACATATGCTCCCATAGCTAGACTAGAAGCCATACGAATTCTATTAGCCTTAATATATTTTAAAGATTTCAAACTTTATCAAATGGATATTAAAAGTGCATTTCTAAATGGTTTTCTAAATAAAGAGGTTTATGTTGAGCAATCCCTAGGCTTTGAAGATCAAAAATTTTCTAATCATGTTTACAAATTCACTAAAGCATTATATGGGTTAAAACAAGCTCCTAGAGCTTGGTATGATAAGCTTAGTGATTTTTTGTTGAAAAATGATTTTAATAGGGGGAGTGTTGACAAAACCTTATTTATTAAAACTAAAGATAAAGATATTTTAATTGTGTAAATATATATTGATGATATTATCTTTGGAAGTACAAATGAAAACTTTGCAAAGAATTTTTAATACTTATGAGTAATGAATTTGAAATGAGTATGATGCGAGAGTTAAACTATTTTTTAGGTTTAGAAATCAAATAAACTGATGATGGCATTTATATCTTTCAGTCAAATTATGTAAAGGATATATTAAAAAAGTATGACTTTTTAGATGGAAGACACGTTGACACTTCTATGAGTTCTTCCACTTCCTCAGACAAGGATAACCTAGGCATGAATGTAGAGCATAAGACATATAAAGGAATAATAGATTCATTGTTGTATTTGACTGCATCTAGACCTGACATTCTTTATAACATATGTGTTTGTGTACGGTTTTAATTTAATTTTAAGGAATCGCATCTGACTGTAGTAAATTTTTTTTTTTTGATATCTTAGAGCAACACCTAACTTGGTTTTGTTTTACCCCAAAGATGGTAGTTTTGACATAAAAGGCTATTCGGATGCAGATTATGAAGGATGTAAAGTGGATAGGAAGAGCACTAGTGGTATATGTATCCGTAGGAAGTTATTGTGCAGAACTATTGTGGATCAAACATCAATTATTGAACTGTGGCATAAATATTGATAAGATTTCTATCTTATATGATAATACGAGTACCATAAACCTTACAAAGAATCCAATACATCATTTTAAGATTAAGCATATAAAGATTAGATATTATTTTATTCGTGATCATATGCAAAAAGAGGATGTGTGTATCGAATATATCAGTACAAATGACCAATTGACTGATATTTTTACAAAAACCCTAGATAGAGAACAATGTTATCACATTAGATGTAATTTAGGACTCATATACATTGATTGATATGTCACAAGTTACTTTTGAAGTTGATTTTGTGTTTTAATTGATTATTTTGTGCTTATGATGATTGCTTTATGATTTAAATTATTTAAAATTAGTTTAATGTTGAGAGAAATCACTTAGGATAATGTTTTCGAACAAACATTTTGAAACCTTATCCAATATATTGACACATTCCTAGAACGTATCGATACGTCTACTCAACGTGTAGGATAACAAGCCCAAAAGTATTGATACATCTGCTCACAAAGGTATCGACACCTTTGTGAAAGAGATAGGATTTCTTGTGACAAATGTGTCAAAATCTTTCTGAAGATATCGACTCCTTTATGACATAGTTTAGTGCCTTTAGGTCTAAACCTATCGACACTTTTAAAAGGTATTAACACGTTTACTTGATTTAAACCTTAAAATTATATCGTTTCACGAACAATTACAACTATTCACCTTTAAAACTGTCACTTGTTTATCTTTATCTTTATCTCTTTAAATTAAAATACTTGTTTTTCCTTCTCTATCTAAAATTTTTGCAAAATTGTCAAGAATTATCTCTATCTCTCAAAGTTTTTCATTTCTCTCAAAATTTCTCCTAAAATCTCTCTCATCAAACAATGCCTCCACGCATGAAGATTCCCTGACCCTCAAAGAAGAAACAAAAAGTTGGTTATGAATCATCTTTTACAAATATACCAAGGGACCCAAACCCATAGGCGTTTATGACTTAAGAACAAGAAGACTGCTTTATAACTCAATTTCCTCATTGTATTGTGACTCTGAGATGGGTAATTGATTTTATATTTCTTGATTCTATACGATTTCCTTATTTAGGTCAGATATAAAGATTTGGATGGCTCCATTTTCTTAGTATTAAGAGGGAGTATTACCCCGAATTAGTGAAGTTGTTCTATTCAAATTTAGATGTAAGAGACCCAGAAATAGGGAGAAATGGGGTTAACAAGTTTTAGACTATTGCACATGGAGTTGAGTTTGTGGTATATGAGGCTATGGTTTGTGAGCATTTATGCATAACTTCAAGGGGAGAGAGTTATATTGTATCCTCTTTTAAACCTCTTGAAGCCTGTAAAACCATTTTCAAAAACCCAAACTTACAGAACATTGAGAATAAACCATCCAAACTTTAGTTGAATGAGAGAATATTGCAACTCATTATGGCATACAATATAAATGATCGATCGGACAAATTTACAGAGATGTTAGTCGAGGATATGTGGTGGATGAAAAGTATCATGGAACATAGATGACCAAACCTCGCATACTGGCTAATTACTAGTATTGTCAAAGGAGCCTCCTAGTAGTACAACTTGTACTATAGTTTCCCATAACTCAACTGATTCGAACGATTTCTCATGAGATACTTGTCGGAGTTAACAATACTACACCTCTATCATCAGGAATGTTAGAAGAAACAACACTTTAGAATATGTATTATGAGTTTTAGCCAAGTGGATCTTGGGTTATACAATAATTAGGTGCTCATGAGATATCGGTTGGCACTGAAGAGCAGGATCTTTTGTGTGATGTACCTTCAGCATCGAGTGCTTAGTAGATAGAAGTACCACCAGTCATAGAGACTCCTATTCTATTTGCTACTGCTACACCTCATGCTCTTGTTTCTTCACTATCGCCCACGTCGTAGGATAGGCTATAGCCTTTATCTCAACCATCTAGACCATCCGTGCCTCTCGTACTATTTGCTCCGACTAGACCATTCAAGATAGAAGAGATATTGAAGAGTTTCATAGCTCTTCAGTATATTATCATGATGACTGTGAACAAGTTAAACACATGAATGAATAAGATATACCAGATGATATACCAGTTTGGACAAATGGTTGACTAGTAATAAAGAGAAACAATAATAAACCATATAGATTTGCTTATAAAATTGGATAATATAAAGGTTAGGTTGGGTAGGCCTAGTGTTCCTCTATAAGGATCATAACTATTTGGACCTCAACCTCCTCCACATTATCGTAATTTTACTCTGACACCTCCTCCTCCTAGTTATAGGCCTCCATCTGATGAAGAATCATCCTCACAGCCCGTTCTACTTGATTCTTCCTCAAATAATGACATTGATCCCGAGTTTGCTAAGATATTTCATCAATCTTGTCACTATCGTTGTTGATTATTATCTCTTTTATTTATTTTAGTATTTCAATAAGGTTTTGGATGATCCCGAGTTTGCTGATTATGGATGATTTATTTTTATTCTTTTTTGAGAATGTATGGATGATTTATCTCTTTATGTTAGTTATTTGTGTTTTTAATGATTATTCCTTGTTTGCACCCTTCTTTGACTGTTGACCGAAAGGGGGAGAGTTGGTTTATTGAATCTATGCTATGATATAAATTGTGATATATGCATATAAACAAATTAGAGTTTTGTCCTCATAAAAAAAAGAGAGATTGATAACTCTCAAATTTTTTTGATGATGCCAAACATATATGTGAAATGAATGAGAAATGAATAAAATGATTAAGTGATTCTTTGAATGTTATTTGATGAAATTCTAATGTAAATTGATAAAATTATATTGATATTTAATCATATTGGACATATATTTCTCACTTGGCTTTGTTAGAAAGGAATACAAAATTTTAGGTGTTTGAATTTGAAGCCAAAGTGTCAAGAATTCGTGAGCTAGCAAAAGGTGTCGACATCTTGTTAAAACATTTCAACAAGTTTGGTAAGTTCAGTTGATACAGTGAAGATAAAGTACTCTAGTATCGAAACCTTTTTATCAACATATCGATACCCTTGAAAGATAGAAAAATATATTGATACCCCGACAAACGTATTGACACATTTGTGACGGATATTGTATTGATTATATGAAGATGTATTGACACCTCAGCTTAAACATATCGACACCTTATAGTTATCAAGTTGAACGTATCAAAACCCTGAAGAAAGGTATCGACACCTATGTATATTCAGAACTGTAATGGCTAGTTTTTTGAATTAAATGCACAAAATAAATGCTGATGCAGAAGGCCATTGAAAGAAAATCAATGAAGATATAAATATAAATAAATTTGCATTGAAGTCCATAAAGTGAAGCAATTATTGAGAAGAATATCAACAATAAAAAGAATATGCTTGACTCTTATCTGAGATTATGCTCTGTATAAAATTACTATAGAGAGAGGAAAATATATTCTGTATTGTATGTCTTGTAAGAGAACTCATTTATTTTTCTTAAGCATTTATTGGTATTTGCTAGGCTTAACTTCACCCTAAAAAAAGTTTGTATTTAGGCTAACTTCTCCTGTGAAAAGAAGTGTTTCTTATGGTTACCCTTCATTGTCAAGAAGGAGTTTGTATTGGATTCTCTTGTCCTATAGTTAAACAAGAATTTAGTGATACCACAAATTTAAATGACTGAATCGAGAAGAGTGGACGTAGGCTAGTTACTGCACCACTATAAAATTTATTGTGTCTATATTTTAGTGTTTATCTCTCTACACCTGGATTTTTAGCAAAAACACTCTTTGCATTCATTCTTTACATAGTTTACACTTCATTAAAATTTCTATCTTTTCCATTCTTTTGTTGTCATATCACTAATTCACCCCCCTTTTAGGTTATATTCATTGGGCCTTCAATGTGACACAATAACTCATGCATTCCTTAATTAGATAGGTAACTCTTACCAATTGTAACACTTATAATTTTCAATATTATTTAACCTTCAAAATTTTATAGCCTTGTATGACATAAGAAATCATAAATTCCAGTTAAGTAAAATCAACATTTCTTATAAACCAAGTTTCATCATATAACCCTTGTGTGACATAACATAGCTATATAACTACACTTAGGTCAAGCATCTCATGTAAATGTACTAATTCATGGCGACAAAGAAACGAGCCTTGTGTAACACAATAAATCACATCTCATTGTCGAATTCAATTAATACATAAATATTGAAAAGGCTATGTTAAAATTCTCAATTTTAACATTACCACTTAATATTACTTATAAAAGGGATCTTAATATTAATTAGATCTCATTTTAATGATAAAATGTTCATAACACTTATAGCCATACTTATGACACTCATAACAATCTATATTAACATGGAAATCACATTCATTTCATGAATAATTCATGTTATGCAAAGGTATCCTTTCTTTGATGATGTGTATGTGTAATGTTATACAATTCCTATACATCACATGTACAACAATGTAGTTTATGCATATTCTCACTTGACATTCATGTTAAAATATATCTAATATATATCCAAATGTAATAACATTTATTACAACTCAACAAATTCGTAAAACTTTTCTTAAAATTGAACAAGCACAACAATGCACACGCATTGAGCTATTTTTGTTGATTTTGCAGATTTGACAACTTTTGTTGTAATGTGTCCATAAACCATTCAATTCATGAATGAAATTTTAAACATATAATATTATGCAAATCAAATTGATGAGGACAATTTGGGTGATATATAATACATATAGAGCAATTCCTCATAAAAATATTCGATAATCGAACAATTGCACTACTTGCGATGGTTGCCAAAAAAGTGACCTATATTCGGTATCCAATACTTGAATACCCAATATACGTCTAAAACAAACCCTTATTGACTCAAAATAGGCACTGAAACCATTGGAAAAAATTCTGGCAGCAAATTATCGTAAATAAATAAAAAACTATCCAATTTTTTGCCAAATTAGGGATTGTTTTTGCACATTCATTTCTAGTCACACCAAACATTAATACAAACCCAAAATTTTCAAATTTAAAACACTTTGTATACATCATGAAATGATCATAAGAATTGGGTGTAAAGTGGAAGCTAACACTCCCAAATCATTTCATACAAACTTGGCCTACCATAACCGAAACAAGCTGGTCTTTGCCAATATTTAAGCTCAATCATCATCACATATCCATACCAAACTCAATTTCCATCCCCTAAACTCTGATACCAATGTAAGATTCTAGCATGCAATGTTTCCTAAAACATAAAAATAAGTATGCATGCTATAGGATCTAGGAAATGAATTTGCTATGAACTTGAAAACTTTACCTTATGTACTTGTCAATCTTTTGCTGCCTTGGTGTAATTTTTGAAGCTTGAGAGGACCAAAATAGCTCTTCCTCTATCAATGGATTCCCTTGTCACTTTGATTTCCTCTTTGGCTTTATTGATTCAATCAAAAATCTTTGATTAACCTTAGGTTTTCTAACAAAATCCTAGGTTTTCTAACATTTAGAAAACAAGTTTTCACACTTAAAATTGGCCTCACCTAAGTTAAGATCACTTCACAAGGACTTTAAATCACTATTTAATCAAACCAAATGATGAAGAATTGATCAAGAATAAGTGGGAGAGGTGGACTGCACTTTGGGAGCTAAATTCCTAATTTTGCTTCCTTTTTCTTTTTTTTCTTAATTAAAAATTAAAGTAAATTTCCATATATATCTTATCACACCCGTGTGTGTACCTTAAGGGCATATTTGTAACTTCATCATATTTTCTGTTCATGATTTTGCATCCATCGTGCATATCAG
>JAVXUL010126732.1:0-16218 GCA_035590515.1 Trichilia minutiflora | reverse complement strand
ACCACACCAAATCGCTCCTCTTTTTCTTTTGAATTCAGGGGTATTTTCGTCATCAAACAGTGATCTTGACTATTTTTGAATGAAAATTATCACTGTGTATATTTTTGAATTTTGACTTTACTGTTTGATTATTTTTGGTTAAATCCCAAAAAAAAAACCTCGAGTTTAAAAAGTAGAATTTGCACAAGATACATCTTAAAAAGAAGTATATTGCATATAGGTTCTTTGATTCATATATTTTATAGGACTTTATTCCAAATTTATTATTAAGTCCTTTTATTATATTTATATGACACTAAAAAAACAAAGCATAAATTCTTTAAATAAAAATTAAGTATTAAAATACATTTTTTACTTAGTCATTGATTTAGAGAAATTTATGTATTTTTCTTCAAATTTAGTGTTTGAAAGAAACTCCATTAAACTCAAAGTTTAGTGTTTAATGGGGGGAGCCTGATGGGATATCTCAAAGAAAATGAATGAGTTGTGGGATATTACAATAAATATGAGAAAAATATCGTGAATTACCCTAAATTTGTTGCATCAAAGATACTTTTGATAAATTATGGGATGAATTCATAATGGCCAAGTGTCTCTTTCATATCTCATCCCAAAAATATTTTTAATTTGAGTAGAGAAATTAACTCGATCTCTGTCATTGCCCATCTCGCAAAAGAAGTTTAATAATATAATAATTAGTTATGATAATGAGAAAAGAATGAGAATCGTTACCACGACAATATATAATACAATTTGCGGGATTGTCGAAGGTCCAGTGGATTCAAAAGCAAAGCAACCCAGAAGACAATTCTAACAAAGGTTTGTCTACACAAAGGGTTTTAGTTTTGTTCTTTGTTTTTCTGCATTTTTATTTCGAGAATTTTTGTTACAGACAGTCGGAGGAGAAATGTCGGGAAAAGGAAAGAGAAAGGAGGAGGAGGAATATGCGTCTGATGGAAGTGGTGACGGACACGCGCTACCCAAGAAAGCGTCCAAGACGGACTCAGTGGATAATTCGGACGACATCGTCGTCTGCGAGGTTTCAATCTTTCTCTCAATTTAGTGTTCATTTTTGTTTGTTTGTTCCTTTGATATGTGTAAACGGAAGTGTAAAAAGGATAAATATTGTGTAGATTTCGAGGAATCGACGAGTCTCAGTGCGGAATTGGAATGGCAAAGTCTGGATTGACATTCGTGAGTTCTATGTTAAAGATGGAAAACAATTTCCTGGCAAAAAAGGTTTCTTTATTTCTAATTGGTTTACATTTTGGTAATCTGTATGAGGGTTAGCTTTACTTTTGCAGTTTTGAGTTTTTTCTTTTCTTCCATTTGGTTTCTCTGTGAATGACCTAAGTGAGTGATATTTGGGCAAAACCTGGCTCTCGAGTCAAGTTGACATGGTCAGGCCTGCTAAGATATTGTTTTGGGGAAATGCTTTTGTAAAATGAAAAGTGATTAAGTTTGATTTTTTACTTAAAAGAGTTTAAAATTCGCCAAATAACTTGTTTTTGAAAATGATTTTCCAAGAAAAAAATAATTGAAAATTTAGGGTATTGGTATTTCAAGGCAACAGTTTTTACTTCTCAATTCTGTTCTCCAAATCATAATACTGAACATGGTTTTAATCTGCATTTGGATTTGTGAAATAGAAATTGAGTTAGAACTCAGAATAATAACGAGCCACCCCTTTGTAATAGTTTCATGAAATTGATGAGATTATCCGGTATTAGTATTATTAGTTATTTGAATTCACGATGTTCCATTACCCTTTATCATATGTAGTGTTTATACATTGTCCACTAAAAAAATCTCCTCTAGACTACTCTTTTAATTTGAAGAAGAATAAAAGTTATAATACTGCCCAAGTATTTCACTTCATGCCAACACGAAATTCGCTGTCATTACCTCGACTTGTGCTTTTCGTGAATGTGAGTCTCCTTTAGAGCCTTTGTTGCGTACTTAAACCAAGTTTTTTCTTGGGAATTTGATTTTTATGATAATGATAAGTTGTGTACAAATTGCTGGTTCAGATTTTCACTTCTTCAAGGTTACACATACTGTCTGAGTTTCAGCCAAGATTGCACTATAATTCACTATGATAGGTGCACTGTTGAAAATTATTGTACCTATGTTTATACCAAGAGTAATGTTAGACATCCTACATAGTGAAAAAGTGTAATAAATAACTTGTTTTTTCAACTATATCAAGCATGAATGCCATGTCAATTGCCACATCATTTGGGATAGAATTTGGAATCCAAAATTTGGGATACCTAGCATTACTCTTATATAAATGAGAACACCTAGAGTTCTGAAGCTTCAATTGTGGAAGGACTTGACCCTGCATAAACTTGATTTTTTTTGTCAAATTTCTTTGTGTTAGTTATGTTATTTTTAATCAGCTGTAATATCTGTCCCAAATTCTTACTTCTCATGCCTAATTTAATTCTGGTTCTTACTTAGTTGTGTCCATTTCGATTTGCTCAACTTTCTTTGCAAAAGATTCCTCACCTCTCCGTCACTGCTGTTTAAGGTTGAAAAGCTGTAAGTAGGTATATATTTTTTTTCAATACCCACGTTGACCACTTTTGTATTCTGTTCCAGGTATATCATTGAGTGTGGATCAGGTATGTGTCTCAACCCCTTGTAGTTTCTGGTAATAATCATGAAAGCAATTTACTAAAACTCAGTTTTTGTTTTCCATTTATAGTGGAATGTACTTCGGGATCATGTGGAGGAAATCGACACGGCACTTGGTGATAATTCATAGGGCATTAGAAGCATGTGTTGGATGTTTCTTAGTAATGTGTAGTTTGTTTATGGTTAAGTTATTCCTTTGTTGTGGTTAGATACTAAAATGGGTAGTCGATGTTTTTGTAGTTAATTGCTGGGCAGTGATGGTAGCTAGATCTGGATTTATGGAACAGAAAGAAACTACATAATCAAAAAATGTTTTTGTGAACTGTAGCCACCAATTTATGTGATGGATGTTTTGCTTAAACATTATAGGTTTTAACCATCTCCACTCGAAAAGGTTTCAAATGATCTTCATATGATTTTAAAAGGAAAAAATGGGTTAAAATGTTATTTTTTACATTTTTTGTTTTATAGAATTAAATAATTTAATAATTATATCTTTTTAATTGTATGTGCAGTCAAGTTTGTAAAAGATCAATAATTTAAGTGCTCATATAAAATAAAAATAGAAGTTATCTACCAATTTATTAATTTATAAACATTTAAGGGTCTGTATGTAATTGTCAGTCATGGGACGGATTCGAGTTCGTTTAGCATTATTTCGTATTTAAGATTAGGGGTGGACAAATTTAAATTGATTCGTACTAAATCGATCCAAATCGTTTAATTGGATTGGTTTGAATATATATTGGATTGATATTTGAATTGAAATTTTACAAATCACTATTAACGATTTGAGTTATGGATTGGATTAATTTTAAATCGTAAACCGTCAAACCAAATCGTTTAAATAAATATTAAATATATTTAATATTATTATATGATAATATTAATATTATATGATCAAATAATATATTAATTATTTTTTTTAATATTTTATGATTAACTAATGGATTTATCATTTTAAAATTAAATTAAAAAATAAATTAAGTTTTAAAATTTTATTTTTTAACTCAATCCAAATTAATAAAATATTTTAATTTAAGTTTAAAGTTCAAATCGCGAACTCAAACCGATCCAAATCGTATAATGTGATTTGAATCGATTGCGGTTTGTGACATATTATTGGATTGACTTAGATTGCATAAAATTCAAATTGTAATGTTTGGATCGATTTAAAATTTCATCTTAAACCGATCCAAACCGCAAACGCACAACCTATTTAAGACTTAATAAATAAAATGGGATATTAACATATAAGTATACGAAGTTTTGAGAAATAATAAATAAGGAAACAAAAGTGCAAGCAAATAGAAATTAACTGGGGTCCATCTTTTAAAATTATGGAAGTATATCTTTGTTTATTATGTTGACGTAAATAAAAATAAAAATAGAAAAAATATTTAAAATTTTAAATTTTAGTTAAAAAATATTTTTGTTTTATTAAATGAAAATATGCTTATTTTTATTTTTGATATATTTTTTGCTGCTTTGTTATAAAAATTAATTTTATTATTATAAAATTTAAAATTTGATAATATTAATAAAAATTAAATGAATTATACTAAAAAAAATTAAATTAAAAAATAAAAATAAAAATATTCTTTTCGCTAAAATTGAAGGACGAAGTTAGTATGTTGACTTCGTTACTCTCATTTGGGTCTGTTGATTTGACCCGGATCTGTAGTGGACTCTTATCGAACCATAGTTGACCCGATTTTAACAGGCCGATAAATCGGTACCAGAAGCTCGAACGCAACCCCCCCACCCCCGGCGGTCTTCTTCCATCTTCGTGATAAACTCAAACAAACAACCAAAGAATTTGAATCAAACTGAAAAAAAATAGAGAGAAAGGAAGATGGGAAATTTGTTTGTGAAGAAACCGAAGATCACCGATGTGGATCGAGCGATTCTGACTCTGAAGACCCAGAGACGGAAGCTTGCTCAGTATCAGCAACAGGTTCAAAGAATTACATTTTTCTTCTAGGGATAGGGAAGGCAAATTTGTTCATGGTTACTGCGTTTTGGGCTGATGGGTAATATTGCTTTATGGTTTCTCAGTTGTATCTAAATTGGGCATAGGCAATTTTAGATTCAATGTTTTGAAGTGGAGGTAAATTGATTGGCTCAATGTTTTGGGCTGATGGGTAATATTGTTTTGAAGTGGAGGTAAATTGATTGGTTCAATGTTTCTGAGCTGAATATTTTGTTTGCAGGAATGTTTGCTTAAGTTTTGATATGTATTCTGTGTTGTTTAACATTGATTAATATAGGCAGGTAGAATATGAATGTAGGAGCATTTAGCTTTACTGTGGCTTTAATGCAAGTTCTTTATGGTGGCAATATAAATCTTTGTGTCCATTCTTGTAAAATGTCTTTTGAAATTATAAGTTTCTATATTGAATGTCGAGGATTATTATTGCCTGAATTCTGTTCTGAAATCAACATTGGTAAATTATCAGGTGCCCTATGATTTAATGGATAGAGTTCAATATTCATAAAAGGTCAGATTCACATTATCCATTCCTTAGAAAGGTAATATGAATTCCAAACAATATGAAAGAGTTAAGGACCTCTGACACCTATAAACAAAAGCTCCTTTCAATCTCTATTTTGCAGAAGGGGTTGTTGTTGATAGAAAAAACAGCAAAGTATACAAAGAATAGAAAACAGCAAATCTTGAATCTGTTCTATGATCATATGGCTCCCTTTCATTGACCCGATGCTCATATTGGAGTGTGCCTTTTCCTTTGTCTAAAGTTGTGTTTGGGATTGAGGTGTTGAGGCTTTGAAACTACAGCTGCTTGAGATGAAATCACTAGATTTCAAATATAAGTAAAAAATGAGCGATCACCACAAAAAGTTGGTGTTGGTCGAATATTTTAGTTATGCTTTCAAAGCACAACAGTCCCTAACTAAGCATAAGTGTGATTATTTTGAAGCTGCTAATATTTAAGCTTTACTAGTCACAGAAAAGAGATTTTTAAGCTAACTAACCAAATACTCCTACCCACCTTCCTTGGTAAGAACCTTTGTAGGCTCTGAAGGCACTCAGCAGATTAGTTCTTCTCGTACTCTGTTAGGAAGTTATCGGTTGTCTGGTTGAGCTTCTCAGAGTCTGTGCCATTAGCTGTTCTTCTGTCTCTCTTTCTTGCTTTCTGGCATGCTTGTTTGATTTGTTTCTTGTTTTATTAATGTATTGCCTTAGCTCTGTGCTTACACATTTTTCACTTGTTGCGTTTCAGTGTTGACCTGAAAATTGTGTCAATTCTTCAAAACAGTAAAGGCATAGTTGTAACCATTGACGTAAATTTTTTTAAAAATTGAATGCACTACATTTTGCTAATTTATAAGCTACCTAAATGCATGGTACACTATTGAAATATATAAGCCACCTAAATAATTGAATTTGCTTGCAATTATTGTAAGGTCACTTCTTCAAGCAGTGTAATTCAATTACTGCTGTAATTATACATTGTATTTCTTTCTTCTGGTTTTTCCTCTCATGATCTACTTTTTTCAGCTTGATAGTGTGATTGAGGCAGAAAAGCAAGCGGCACGGGACTTGATTCGTCAGAATAGAAAGGATAGAGCGCTGTTAGCACTGAAGAAAAAAAAAACACAAGAAGAGATATTGAAGCAGGTTGATAGCTGGCTCATTAATGTCGAGCAACAAGTAAGTAACTGTTATGTGGAAAGGGATTCTTGCTTATTTATGTATATATATCTGAAGCAGTCCATATAATAACTTTGTATCCTTTCCCTTTTCCTTTAATTTCACTTTGTATATTTTTGGTTAAAGTTAATAATAAGACTCATATTTACTCAACCATTTGAGTGACCCTATACAATTATTGCTTTTTGGTTGCCAATCTACTTAAATTTCTTTGTTCTTCTCTGAAAATAAGAAAAAAATGTAGATGTAGATGTAGATGTACTAATGCTTTCTTCAGTTAGCAGATATTGAATTAGCAAGCAAGCAGAAAGCCGTGTTTGAGAGTTTGAAGGCAGGTAACAATGCTATGAAGGCAATACAAAGTGAGATAAACCTGGAGGATGTTCAGAAGTTGATGGATGATACTGAAGAAGCTAAAGCTTATCAAGATGTGAGTTTGATTCTGATGCTTATTTTTCACATTTCTTGCAATATATTGTTTAATATTAGTATTTTTCATTTTTATTCTGTCTACTGAATGTTGGTCCTGCTAAACGTCCTACAAAAATTAGTTACTTTTGTGCTGCGTATTTCTGATCAGTATTTTCTAAGGGAAATGATTGCCGTCTTTTTGTTAATTAGAACTTATTCTGACATGTAATATGATTATTTTTGGGTCATGTAAGTTATTTGTCACTGTGTCAGGTGTTGCATTAGATCTAACTTATTTCAGAAGCAGCAGACGTAAAAGGACTTTTAAAAGTTTTGGGAAATATTGATTGTCTAGTCTACTCCGAATTACCCGTCTGCCTGTTTGGTCTAGTACTATGAGGCACATAATTCAAGATTGAAGTCAGATGGGAAGCATCAAATTTTTTTCTAATTGTTTAACAATAATACAACTTGGCTATATTATTTTACATTATTTAATAATATCTGTTCTCATCATGTTGTGAATTAATTTGATATGAGAGGCACTGGAACATGGAAGAGCTTATGTCGTCTGATCAACTTACTATATATTAATTATGAGCTGTGTGTGGAGGATTCTCTTTTAAGATCACTTACATTCTGGATTCTGCCATGATATTGTACTGATTAACTACATAATCAGTGTAGAATTACATATAAGTGTATCTTCACAATTATGACTAGAACTTCACTCTGTTCCTGCATTCATCTTTCACAAAATTATGACAAGTACATCACTTCCCTTTATTTCTCCATTGCTTTTGTTGTGTGGTCCATTTAAGTTTTGTGATATTTGCTTTGATCATTTAGTTTCCTCCTTTTTTTAACCTTTCCTTCTCTATTCTTTTGTACATTTTCTCTATTCTTTTTCTCTTTTTTCTTTTTTTTCAATTTCTTAACAGAACCTATAATGTTAAATTTTGATCTTGAAGGAAATTAATGCAATATTGGGTGAGAAACTATCAACAGAAGATGAGGAGGAGATTTTAGCTGAATATGAGAACCTGGAAGCTCAGGTAAGTGTTTATATTCAATTTTAACAAGTGGCAACCAAATTTTATTGTTCTATCCTGCTTTTTGCTCATTTTTGTTTAGTAACCAACATTTTTGAGCTTTAATGGTTCAAAATTTAGTGGTCAAAATTGATCTTACTATATACGAAATCCATTTGCTAGTCTGTGTATCAAGCGGCATCATGATTGGTTGATTGCATTCTGCTTCCTCTTTTCTTACTACTTTGTAGAGTCAACAGAATATGGAATACGATGCCTTTAAAAATTAGATTAAATATATTCTTGATGAGAAATAAATTTGTATAGATGGACCCTTTTTTTTCCGTCGTTTACATTATCCATTCAGATTTTTGTTTTATATCCTTCACTGACCTAGTAATGGCAGACATTTTTCACATTGCGATTTGGTATTTATTGTCATAAATTATGTCGACAATCACATAGGAGGATTTCACTTGAAACATTATGAATACATGGTCACACCAGTCAATTTAGTTTGGTTAATTTTCCTGTTGTTGGTTTGTATGCAATGTGTTTCCATCAAGCTTAAGATTCGTTTGGACAGATTAGATTTTGCATTGATCAATTTTTGGATTTTTCTCTGTATCTTAGCATTGCTTGCATAACCTTTTGGAACCCTTTTTTGTTTCAGCTCGCTGTACAAGATATGCCAAAAGTGCCTGCTAAAGAACCATCAGAAGACAAAGCAGAGAAGTTGAATCTTCCTGATGTGCCGACCAAAGCTCCAGTTGCAGATGGTGCAGAAATTACTTCAGCTGAACCCGCAAAGAAGAAAGGTCTCTCTCTCTGTCTCTGTCTGTCTCTGTCTCTGTGTGTGTGTGTGTGTGTGTGTTGGCACAAACACTCCCCACATGCACAATGGTAGAGATTGTAAACTTAAAAATGACTAACAACTGTTCTAACTGCAGTTACGGAGGAACCATTGCCTGCATAATGAGTGGACTTCTAATTCGTTATTGCAAATTGCATTCTCATGAAGCTGCGAAATATCCGTGACAGTGGGATTCTTTTGGTTTGTTTTGTGTACATTTTTGTTTGTTTTTGGAAATTACAATTGTTCAATAATAAGATTTTTGTACAAATATGTAAAATAATGTAATTTATACATTATGGTTATTGCAAAAATTTTCTCCATCTGAAATTTGCTATACTTATTTTTCATTTTTTTTTTTTTAAGCTTGAGGAATCATTTGGTATTGCGGTGATTGTATTCTGATTTAAAAATAAAACTAAGGAAGAATATCCATTACCCTAATTTTTAGTAAAGTTTATGCATTTTTATATTAATATTTAATATTAAAAACTTTTATTCTACAGTAGTCATCGTTTAAAAGCTGCTACATGCCTCATAATATTAAACTGACTGTGAGGTGTGCAAGCTCGGAGACACTTCTGAGATTGTTGAACACTTAAAATTTTGATTTACAAATGTTTAAATCATTTCTATCATAGTGATTTTTAAGAATATTCTTAAAATTTTATTTATTCTTAACTCGAATTTTTTTTTAAATCAATCTAAATATAAATCTAGAATATTTCAAAATATTAATTTTCAAAAATTATATATTGATTCAGATTTTGATATATTTAAAATCAAGATTGAAATTTAAAAAAAAAAAACCTTATTTAACAAGTTTGCAAGTATTATTAAGATCTTTAAGTGTTGAAATGTTATTATATGCATTTGATATTATATAATAATATTTAATAGCATTAATATTTTATTTAAATATTAAAGTATCTAAGTTTTTTTTTTATCAAAAGCATCAAGTAATAATTATATTAACCTTTTTAAAATTAAATCACAATAAACATATAAATATATATTTGATTATATTTTAAAATTTTAGTTTTAAAATATGCGTTATTATGAAAATATTAAGTGTATTTTTATCAAGTATTAACATCGATTATGTTTTAAGAAATAAGAAAGTATTTTCGAATATAACTTTGCAGATAACTGTTGCGTTTTAATGCATTTTTAGTTTTTCCTGTATAAATTAAATGAATCTAAATATAGATTATACTTATATATTGTGTGGATTAATGATGAGGTCATTGGACATTTAGGACACTTAAATCACAAGATGGAACTCATTCTCAGCCATTTGCATGCAACATATATAATAAGTCCATAGAATAAATAGAATTCTTAGTTAATATTAGAAAATTACATAATATAGTATTGAAATAGGAAAAGGGGAGCTTCCATTGCATGGAGAAACTTCTCTAAAATCTCTTTTAAACTCTTTTCTCCACTGATAAATATCAACAGACTTCTGTTCTTTCAACTGATACCTAATATTTATTACTATTGGAAGAACCTTAAATTTCATTGAAAATCTTTTCACAGATACAATGAGATCACCTTTAATCTCATTTTACCGAGGAGACACAAGTATTGTGTAAAATGCAAGGATAAACTATGTTCAGTACCTTGAACCATTGGATTCAGCAGCAGGTACCAATGGTCTGGACTATAGTTATAACCCTCATAAAGACAGTTTTACCTGCAGAAGATACAAACAGACATTATAGAAGAAGCTCGATCGTTAAACAATTTAGAGAAAAAGAAATGATATCTCACAGTAACAAGCAGTATGGAATTATCAGATAGGAACCAACAGTAAAATTCAAGTTCAACAATGTAGAACCTTACAAAAGCTCAACAAGAACAATCTTGAGTTTCAGAATTTTTGCTACAATTAATTTTAGAAGTCCATTGTTTGTTTATTAATTGAAATATCCCGGAATATGGATGGTAACAGCACGGATAAGTGATGTGTTCAATATGACATCATTATGGTCACAGATGCGAAGGCATTGAATCAAAGGAACAGGATGAGACTACCAGACAATTTGCCAAAACTATACACCCTATTTTGGTTGCACACCAGATATATTCATTTTAAAGTCCGATAAATTTTTTTCTGAAGTAAAAAATCTCCTTCTTTGCTGCATGGACAAGGTTAACGACTTCTCCATAACCATTTCCTATCTCTGGCTTCCCTTTGCATCCTTCAAGGTTTGAATTCTTCCACTTAAGAAATTATGCTAAAAATAGATATGTATATTTTTTTAAGGAAAAAGAATAAAATTTATGTATAGAAACTATAATTTATTTTTGTCCCAGTAAATCAAAGCATATGATTAATTTTAGAATTTGGAATTAATGAACTTATAAACAATCGTCATAGGAAAAGTAAACAATAGGGAAAGGTACAGCTAACTTACAACATTCTAACAAAATTGAAATAAGTATTAACTTCATCTACATGATTGCATGTCTATGATTTTAGGAAATTCAAAGTTTTGGTTAAGTTGACTGTGATTAAGCATAAGCAACAAGTAAAATCCCTTTTAAACTTGTCATCTTCCGGGTAAGTTAGACCCAATTCACCTCATATACAGTGAGAGAATAAAGGTATAAACTCCATAATATTTAATAAGAAAACATAGAACCCATCTCAAATCAACCTGTCAAGAACAAGATACACAAGATTTCACCTAATTTTCCAAATCAACCAAAACCATAGAAACAAAGCAGGCAAAAAAAAAAAAATTCTGCATAAGCTTGTTTTAAAATGGAAAATGTGTTCTGAGGGCTTATAGATTTATGGTTGACAAGTATAAAAACGATGAACCAGTAAGAGAAAAATCATCTTCATCTAAGATTACTACTTGACTAAAAATGGCTGAAAGTTATGCAAGATACAGCAAGAAACTAACCTGACAAAAGGTTTAACGATTAGGTTGGCATTGAAGTCAGAGAAGACTTATAATGGACCCTACAAAATTAAATGTTGCCCTGAATTTAAAGTCAGAGTTTCCTCTCTCTACATGAAAATAAGGTAAATTTTGTTAATTTTGCAATTTGATTAGCTGTTTGCACAACCAAAAACAAAAAATGAAAAGGCTCTCAGTCTATCTCTTATCCTTGTCAGTTGTCTGTAGATTGTTATCTTTTCCCTCTGTCAAATATATATCTTTAGTCTTTCCCACAAAATATTTGCATGATATTAGCTTCGAAATGTAGTAGTGTCAAAAGGAAAACCCAAGAAAAGATTAATGGTCTGTGAACATTGTCGATCAACATGCAATCTTAACAACAATTTTCTTAAGTCATGCATGGCATATAAAGCAAACAGCATATGCAAAGACATTCCATTAATGAAAAAAATTCTAAGAAAAAATTGAAAAGTTAAAAAGGTGAAGGAAAACCTTGTTGTATTTGTGAAGCCAGTAAAAACATTTGAGTAGGACTTGGTCAAATAAGAAAAATTGGCTATTGGCGGTAGCACTGGCACTCGTTCACCTTTCTTCAAAAGCTCTTGCAGGTTAAGCCTCTGCAGGGTCAAGATAGCTTTAGTTTCCTTCCAAATGAAGGCAAGTAGACCATTTTCGGTTACAAAGAGGGAACCAGGCTTTGAACCTGGATATCTGAAGCCATAACCATTAGCAATACCTTCTCCCCTAAAGGCATGCTTCACCATCACAGGAAGGGAATCTGCATCAGTATCCCCAGGAAATGGATCATGTGAAGGATCGTCAACATTCACTATAAACATTGCAGAGCCATTTGGGTGCAAAACATAATGAGTGCCTTCCAAAATTTTGGTAGCAATGAGAAGTCGATGCCCTCCAGACTCCTCATATGAGAGAAAAAGGAGGAACAGAGCTTTTCCAGGCTTATCTTCAGTAGGCCTCCCAGGTGGCCAACCAAAAGTCCCTCCCCATAGACCAGCATATTCTTGGTCAGGTCTTGGTGCCAGTACGGGCAACTTGTAAAGGGCAAACCGATTGTCATGCATGTTTGGCCATGCTCGATACGATGATAACTTCACAGTGGAAGCATGTAATGTCAGTCCTATCGTTTCTCCTGAATTTAGAAATTCGTGAAGCTGCACATGCCTATTCTCACTACGTGAAGAACTATTCTTAGAAATTGCATGGGGACTGTTAATTGAAATAGGCCTCCCTAAAATCTGTCTAAGGCTATCTCTAAAATAGCCACGAAGAGTTTTTGACTTGCCAATCTGTTTGTGACTATGATCCCCAATGAGTGAATTATGAGGACCAATTGAACTATCAACAGTCTGTCTGATCTCACTCAACTCCAACTGTGTGGGATCAGAAGGTTGTTCGGTGTCTGCCTTGCAATCATTTTGATCTCCACCAACCTTGTACATTTTAAGAAGCAGTGATCTCCGTTCCAACAACAGCACCATATCCTTCTGAAAATTCCCCATACCATCCCTAAACTGAGGAAATAGTGGCCCACTTGCTGAATCGGGTACTTCTAGCCTAACTTGGCTAGTTACAATGTCAAGCAAGGTTCTTCTATCACTGAAAGGCAACTTGCTGAAAGGCACCGCAGCCTCACTCTGTCCTAATTCTCTCTGCGACCTAGACAATCCACTATTTGACCTTCTAACCTTCCTTGATATCTCCCGCTCAGAGTAATAAGAAAAACTCTTACTATTCATCAAATTACCCAGACTAGTTTGTTGCTTAGGTTCAACCTCAAGTAATAGCACATTGCAGCTCCGCTCAACAGCCTTCACTGAACCAGGATACAAATAGTCATGTCCCTTCTCCTTTCCATGTAGAAAAAATGCAGGAGACCCATCAAAATCACCAATAACTTCAAACACTGGCGCCCATCTTATCGGACCGTCCTCAATTCCTAATGGACCAAGCTCCTGAGGTATTATCCGGCACCCAACAACCGAAACAAAACCAGGCATTACATAAACTACATTGCCAAGCTCAGGATTCTGATGAACCCAAATTCCAATTAAAGGCTTAACACTAATGAGAAAGCGGTAAATTGCCTTATAAGATGATATCCCTTTCCTCCATTGAACAAGGTCTCCATGAGGAACAATTCCTAGTCCATCACATTGGGTAAGCCAAACCTTTTCAGAGGCCACAAGTGTGCATAGACTCTTACAGCACACACCAAGATTACACAAGTCTCTCGGTAACAGAGACCGCGATATAATTGCAAGTATATCATCGGGAAGAGCTACAAGCATGCTCGAACCACAAGATTCAGACACCATTATAAATTTCACTTAATTATCAAAGAATTTCAAAACCCAGCCGCAAATTCACTTTTTCGTGTTTAATAATGCAAAAAGTTCAACAATCAGTGGAATTCCCTATTACTGGCTGAAAGCTTATGAAATACACCTCATTTCTAAACTAATAAGAACAAAAGAAAGAACAAATTCTTATATTCTTACCTCAATTAATGATCTGACACCAGAAATGATCTGGGTTTTTCTCAAATTTCAGAAGACTGAATTGGGTGATGAAAGAAACACGAAACTGATGAGAAACTCAGATGGGGTATCCAGTAAGTCGTCTCACTGAATCGAAGTCTACACTCGACAGTCCACAAAGGAATAATATTTACTAGAAATCTTTTGCGAGAGAATTGATGGGGATGGGGAAGACTCATAGAATAAAGGGTTGTTTTGGAATTTTCAAATTATGATTAATTGATGTTTATGGAGGTGGGTCTGTTTGGGAATTTGTAGCCATCAATATTGAATCGAATTGACGATTCAGCTTAAAGAAGAAGCCAAGCCTCAAAATTGGGAAAATTCAAACCCTCTTGCGGTCTTGCCGTTAATCTTTACCTCATTTGACTACCATGATTCTCAGCTACGTGCGTTCAGCATGATAAGTGGACCACAATGTATGATTACTAATTGGAAATCTGTAATTTTAATAGAATATATTTAAACCATTTTTTTTTTGTTTTAAAAATTACTTTTTCTTTTGAAGGTTTTGTTAAGAATTTAAACCTTTTTGAGGATTAATTAAGAATTTTATATTTATTATTTATAATAATTTTTTGTATTTAATATAATAATTAATAAATATTTTTATGTATTAAAAATTATAATTTATCAAATATTATTATTTTAACAAATACTTTAAAAACACTTTTTAACAAAATTCTTCTTTTATTTTTTTAACGTTGATTTTTATATTTATTAATAATTTTTAATATTTAGTATAGTAATTAACAAATATTTTTTTATGAATTTTAATACATCAAAATTTATAATTTAATAAATACTTTAACTATATTTGTTAGTAAAAAAAATTTTATTGCCCATTAAAATAATTTACGAGATAGGCATTTTAATAACTCAAAATTGATTAAACTGTCAAATAGTTTATAATAATATAAATAAATTATTTTTATATTTATATTATTTAAATTCAAAAGCATGTTTAAAATAAAATATAATTTAAATGTATAAAATTAAACAAATATATATTTAAGAATAATGATAGAATATAAATTTTTTATATATAAATTTATGTTGTGTGATAAAATTAATTCTTATGAAATTTATATTATTTATTATTATTAATTAAATTTATTTATGTTTTTGTTAATTAATATAATTATATTAGATCAATTTATATTTTTAATTTATATTTAAACTTTATTTTAAAATAAAAAATTCGATTCTGTCACAAAACAACCAAAAAATAAAATTTTTTATGGTCGTGAAAATCAATCTTAACGACTTGGTAATGCCACTATCAAAAGGTAATGCGTGCGCTATGCGTGCCCATGAAGGCATGAACCACAACGCCTCTACCTAATGGAGGTCAGCACAGCATTGACCACTGACACTTGACCGACAAGTGGTAGTGCGTGCACACCCTACATTGGTTCATTGACCGAAAGGTTTTCCGTTGAGGAAATGGGTTCCATCGTCGCCCAGATTTTAAAAATATTGATCCGTGATAATATTAAAAATATAAATTTATTGTATAAATTAATATAATAATATTATATAATTATTATACATTTTATAAAAATAATTCATTTTTTATTTTAAGGCTTTTATCATTAATCTATTTTTTTTAAAGAAATATATATCCAAATCTACTATATTATGAATTTACCCATTTATTTTTTTTATTATTTTATATTTCATATAACAATTTTTTTTTTTGGTCAATATAAACTAACTTAAACAACCAATGGTTAAGCTATTTTGATAGGCACTACCTGTTTGATGTAATGCCTCTATAAATCGCTGCTGATGATTAATAACAAGTAGTTACTGTATATTTAGTTGTATCGTATCTATTATTAGACCTGTTAGATAGATTAGGTTGGTTCGGTTCAATTCGGTCTATTACGAATCGATATTTAAACGGATCAATTCGAATCAATCTATTTATTATGTGGATCAATATTTTGATGGTTCTAACCTAACTTACGAACTAACGAACTTAAACAAGCCGATCCGCAGACCGATTTTAAAAATTTTAAATTTAAAAAATATATATATAATATACTAATTATTAATAAATACAATATGTTAATAGTAATAATAAGTTTATAATTTAAATACAACATAAACTAACTATATTATAAATTAA
>JAVXUL010126716.1:0-16220 GCA_035590515.1 Trichilia minutiflora | reverse complement strand
CAAGCTAAAAAATCCAAAAAAAATTTTGCTTATCGAAAGAAAAAAATTCTAACTGACCTCTTTCTGTGCAGAAATCAACAAGGAATAGCCGAGGATTCCAATTGACGTGGCTAACAAGGTGGAGTCCTTGGTTTCTGGTGATGTCAAAGCACTTTTGAGTGCAGATGCTCAGGTAAAATTTAGGCTGATGCTGAAAGCAACGACCAGAAATGAGTTGACAAAAATCAGAACTCATATGAACAAAGGTAGAAAACCCTTTAATGCGTGCAGTCTGATAAATTTTCTCTTTTTTTTGATTTCTTTACCTATCTTTGCGCAGCTGTAGGTATGAAGAGTACTGCAACAGACAAGAAACAGAAAAAAGTCAATGTGTTGCTGAGACTGCTTTCAAGGTAAGATCCAAAGGGGGTGGAGCCGACTGATCCTAAACAGAAGATCCCGGTTGATAAGGGCAAGAGGCCCATGAAGGGCGATGCCAAGAGGACCCCTGAGAAGGGGGTTAAAAAGACGGAAGCCTCCAAATAGAAGGGTATCATCTCCTTCAAGGAGCTATCCAGGTATGAGTCGGAGAAGCGTCCCTCCAAGACTGACTCATCCCAGGTAAAAGACAAAGGTAAGAGGCCCTTGGAGGAAGGTCCGAAAAAGGCGAGGAAGAAGGGAAAGAAAACTGTTTCTCTTCCTCGTCCCGTAGATCCTGCACCTAAAACTGTCCCGGTGGTTGAGGATGGCACTGCAGTCACCCAGGTCTCCGGATAGGATACAGGAGGGGTAGTTGGTCCCAGAGAAACCCAGGAGGCCAGGGTAAACGAAGACCAAAAGTGAGGGCAGGAGGACCCGCCTCTCTTTAAAATTGATGACCCTTTTTCCCCGAGGACTGAGGCAACAGGGGATTCGAATGCCATGGAGATGGAAGATTTCCCTTAAGACAAGAGGGAAACTTTTGAGCATTTGCTTTCTCTGTTGAATCGGGACAGGGAAGTAGTTTCTCTCGAAAAAAACAGGGAGATTGAAAACATGTCCCCTAATGAAGCGCTGGAATCCATGAGCTTTCACGTCCATCGGGTGAATATTATCCTCGCTTCAAAAATCCAAGTTCTAGTTAATAACCTTTTTTAATAATTGTCTGACCAGTGTCTTTCTTATACAGAGTGCCTTCATCTTGGATATGTTCGCTGGAGACTTCCAAGATGCTATCCAGGTCAGGCAACGTGCTTTTGATACAGTGAAAAAACTAGAGAAGAAAACTTAGGAAGCCCTATCCTTAGCTTGGGAGAGCGCCTCCAAGGAGTGGGAGGAGATGATGACCAAGATCATTGGCCTGGAGGAAGAGAAATCTCAGCTTCTCTCGGAGAAATTCGAATGGGTTCAGGAGGAGCAGGCTTACAAAGAAAGGTTGTTTAAGGTTGAGGCCCGGGTCCCAGTGCTGGGGAAAGAGAAGGCAGAAGTTGAAAAGGTCAGACAAACAACCGAAGTTTGATTCAAGAAAGTGAACGACATCTGCCAAGCTATGAGAGGTGAGAACGTCGAGCTGAAAGAACAAAACTCTAGGATCGTCATCCATTATAAAGAAATAGATGGGAGGCTCGAGGATGCCTGGGAGGAGTGCAAGTCCTTGGAGGAAACGAACAGAACCTTGCAACACTGCATCGATGAGCAGTCTCAAGAGCTACGACAGTACCCTCCCAACTCGAGGCCCAGCATGATGCAGGAGTAAATGTGGGCGTTGATCTGACTAGCCGCCTTTTTCTCCAAGAGTACCTGCAGTTAGATCTGAGGTGACTCTTTGATCAACTGGGCTGAGATGTCTCGGGGTCCTCAGGGACAGTTGTTACAGAGAGGCTTCCTGAGACTTCAGCCCAAGAAATAACAGAGGCTGCTGAAGAAAGAGACCCGGCTGATGAGGAGAAAGAAGCCCCATTCCCCAGGAAAATCCGGAGGAAGTTGTCTCTGCCCCCACCCAAGGCCAAAGAAATAGAGATGTTACCCTTACACCCCAGGTCGAAGACCAGGTGGTGGATTTACCAGAGTAAAGAAAGGGGACTCTTTAGTATGTTTTTAGGACTTATAATATTTTTTGTAGGATTTTGTAAATTTTTTCGACCCCATTGTATTTGTATCTTCTCTTCCTTATTGTATGTATAAGTGATATATGTACACTTTTATTTATTCTAATGAAGAGATACACAATAAAATTCTATACTTCGCAAGCTTCCCTTTTTTTTCTTTATAAAATGATTGTAGATTCTTTAGGGTCAGCTGTCCTTTCAAAATAGGAAGGGGGCGTTGGTGGGGATCTTCAAAGGTCTTCAATATACCTGATCTGGCCAGGGTTTACTTAGTACGAACTAGGACTTAATCACTCAGGATGTCTGATTGGGCCTAAGGGCTTGTGATACCTGGGACGGATAAGCCTTCAACATACCTTATTCGATCAGGGTTTACTACGCCTTAGTACGAATCAGAACTTAATCACATAGGATGCCTGATTGGGCTTAAAGGCTTATGATACCTAGGGCGGATAGGCCTTCAACATATCTTACCTGACCAGGGTTTACTAAGCCTTAATACGAACCAGGACTTAATCACATAGGATGCCTAATTAGGCCTAAAGATTTATGATACCTAGGATGAATAGGCTTTTAATATACCTTACCCCAACAGGAAATGCTTTAGTACGAATTAGGACTTAATCACACAGGATGCCTGATTGGGACTAAGAGCTTATAATACCTGGGACGGATAGGCCTTCATATACATGACTAATTGTTAAGGTATTTTATGACTTATAGCCAACCTGAACATTAGATTTACACAATAAATGAAGTAAGGATATGCTAAGAAGAATACTTGAACACTTCACTTTTATTTATAAGAAAAATGAAATTTACAATTAAGTGTTACAAACTTCGACTGACCAACCTGAGGAAGAATTCTCTCAGGGGTAATATTTCTTCAACATCTCTGTATGTCAGGCTTTACTCAAGAACCGTCATCTAGTTGGGCCAATTTGTATGTTCCTAGTCTGACTGTCCCGACCACTTGATATGATCTTTTTCAGTTAGCTCCCAAGGATCCTTTCGATGCTACTCAGGTGTTGAGGGTGATTCTTCTTAGGACAAGATCACCCTTCCTAAAATAATGGGGTCGTACCCTGCAATTCTAGGATTGGGATACCTTTTGTTGGTGAGCAACTGTCCTGATGAGAGCACGATCCCTAGTTTTCTCTCAAAAATCTGATTCAAGGCGCATGACTTGCTCATTCTTTTTTTTTCACTGTAATGGGAGGTGCGAAAAGTAGGGTTGTCCATTTCGATTGGGACCACTGCTTCAAACCCATAGGCTAAAAAATAAGGAGTTTCCCCTGTGACCACCTTTACGGTGGTCCGATAGGCCCACAGAACTTCTGGAAGTTCGTCTGTCCAAACTCTTTTTCTCTCACCCAGCTTCTTCTTGAGCAACTTTTTGATGGTCTTATTGACTGCTTTAACTTGACAATTGACCTTTGGATTAGCTAGGGATGCTAGCCTTAGATCAATATTCCAATCGCTGTAGAACTCCTCTATTCCCTTGTTATCAAACTGCTTCCCGTTGTCGACGATCAGGACGTTGGGGACGTCATATCGATAGAGAATATTCTTACGGATGAAAGCGATGGTGTTCTTGTCAATGATCTTGGACAAAGGTTCCGCTTCTACCCATTTGGTAAAGTAATCAATGGCTACAATGGCGTACTTGGCTTGTGCTCTAACGGTAATAAAGGGTCCTATCAGGTTTAGACCCTATTATGCGAAAGGCTAAGCGCTCAATAGGGTGGTCGGATTTTCTGGAGGTTACCGGGAGATGTTTGCATATATCTGACAAGCGTGGCACTGCTGCACCAACTGGTGGGCATCTTCGCTCATGGAAGGTCAGTAATACCCCTGCCTAAGCACTCGATGGATAAGACTCTTACTTCTACTGTGATTGCCACAAGTTCCCTGGTGCATCTCATTTAGCACCCTTTGTGCTTCCTGTGGACTTAAGTATCTCAGGTAAGGGATGCCTATTCCTCTCTTGTACAAAGTATCTTTTATCACAATGAATCTGGCAGCCTTCTTCCAGACTCGGAGAGCTTCGTTCTTGTTAGGTGGCAGGGTGCCTTCATTGACGTACCTCAGGATTGGCTCCATCCATGCTGCAGGCTCCTCCTAAGTTGTTAAGACACTACTGCACTCAGGGGGAGAGGTGCTCTTTCGTCCCAGGGTTTCCACAAGAATTGCTCTGAGGATATTCTTGGTGAGAGAAGAGGCGACCTTTGATAAAGCGTCTGTTAGGAGGTTCTCGAATCAGGGAATCTTTCGCATCTCCACCTTTTCAAATTGATTGATTAAGCACTGCGCTTCTGATAGATAAGCTTTCATGCTTTCCTCGCAAGCTTAATATAATCTATTTAAGTGATTCACAAGAAGTTATGAATCACTATTTATGACAAGTTTGCGAACCTCAATCTCTCGGGCTGTTCTCAATCCTGTCAATAAAGCTTCATATTCCGCTTCATTGTTAGTTATAGGAAAAAGAAACCTTAAACCATACCTGACCTCCTCTTTCTCTGGCCCGATTAGTATGATACCTGTGCCTTCTCCACCTTGGTTGGCTGATCCATCCATCCATAGGTGCCATGTGGAAGACTTCTCCTACCTGGGATGATCTACCTTCATTGTCTCAAGTTGACTGGAGGGTTGAGATATGGCCAGTGTTTCTACAAAAGTCTGCTCAACTATAAAATCTGCAAGAGTTTGCCCTTTTATTATCTTGCGAGATTGAAATTTGATGTCAAATTTGCTGAGTTTGACTGCCCACTTGACCAGTCTTTCTGACAGGTCGGGTCAGTGGAGAATTTGTCGCAGTGGTTGATTGGTCAGCACCACTATAGGGTAAGCTTAAAAATAAGGCCGTAATTTTCTGGTTGCTATGACAAAAGTTAGGGATAGCTTCTCCGATACTAAGTACCTTGTCTCAGCATCTACCAGGGCCTTGTTGGTGTAATAAATAAGTCTTTGGACTTGCTGAAAATCTTCTTTCATCACACTGAGCTGATTGCTTGTTCACTGACAACCAGATAAATATAAAGTGTTTCCTTTGATGAGGGGCTAACTAGCTGCAGGGCGAAAGCTAAATAATCCTTAAGTTGCTTAACAGATCCTTCACATTCTTCATCCCATGCCATTCCGTTTCCCTTCCTTATAGCCTTGAAGAAAGGGTAACACTTGTCAGTGAACCGAGAAATAAATTGGCTCAAAACCGTCAATCTTCCAGTCAAACTTGGTAGCTCCTTCAATATGCTGGGATTTTTCAAGTCTAAAATGGCCTGTATCTTTCGAGGGTTAGCCTTGATTCCCCTTTTACTAATTATAAAGCTTAAGAATTTTTCTGACCTGACTCTAAAGGCACACTTCTCGAGGTTTAACTTTAGTTGATACTACCTGAGAAGTAAAAATGCCTGGTCCAGGTGAAAAAGATGGTCTACAGCCTTGATGGATTTTGAAATCATGTCATCCACATAAACTTCTATGAATTGTCCTACTAAAGGCTTAAAAACTCTGTTCATCAACCTTTAAAAAGTGGCCCCTGCATTTTTCAGATTAAAAGGTATAACTTTGTAGTAGTACGGCCCCTGATCAGTGATGAAGGCTGTCTTTTCTTGGTCTGGTGGATGCAGCGGGATCTGATTGTACCTTAAGAATGCATCCATAAAGCTTAACAGCTCATGTCCTGCTGTAGAGTCCACTAGCTGGTCAATTTGGGGCAGGGAAAAACTATCATTTGGGCACGCTTTATTTAGACACATCCTCTAGCTTCCGTTAGCTTTCTTGACCAACACAATATTGGCTAATCAATCTGGGTATTTTAGTTCTCTGATAAATCCCTTTTTGAGTAGCTTATCCACCTCTTCCCTGATGGCCCTTTGCCTTTCAGCATTGAAGACTCTCCTAATTTAGCAGACGGGTTAGTGTGAAGGACTAATCGCAAGCTGATGAGTCATAACCCTGTTATCGATACCTAACAAGTCAGTATGACTCTAGGCAAATACATCCACATTCTACCTTAGGGTTTTTATCATGCTTTGTTTATGCTCAGGGCTCAGTTGGGTGTCGATCTTCATGATCCTTTCAAGGTGCTGCTCATCCAGAACCATGTCGATCAGGGTTTCTTCTGGTTTCAGCCTAGGAACTGGTGGCTCCTCGCTCTCTTTGACCTGATGGCTAGTAGAAGTTGCATAGTGTCTCCTTAATCCCGTTCTTTCATCATTTACAAGACTCGTGGTCGGGTTAGGAGAAGCTTCCAATGATCTCTTGCGAATGTAATAAGCCTGTTTAGAAGAAGTGTTGAAACATGATCTAGCTTCTCGTTGATTCCCCCTTACGATGCCAATCCCTTCTCTAGCCCTAAACTTCAGCTTTAAGTAGTGGATGTTTTCCACTACTTTTGTGTTCTTTAAGAAAAACCTTTCTAGGATGGCAGAATATAGCATCTTTAAGTCGACCACTTGGATGCATAACATAGCGGTCTTCTGGTATAGCCTCTCTCTCATGGTGACTGGTAACTATATTAATCCTAGGGGAGTGATGGAGAAATCTCTGATTCCATGTAGGGTGGAATTTAGTGGAGTCAATTCCAGGTCCTCTATTTTCAAGGAGTCCATCGTATCTTTGAAGATTATATCCGTCGAACTCCCTATATCAATCAAAATTCTGCTCACCTGTTTGGAAGCAAACCTCATTGTCACTACCAAGGCATCATCATGGGGGTAGTAGACCTCCACTTCATCCTCGTTCGTGAACATGATGGGAATGGTGGCGACTCTAGGCCTCTTATCTGCCCACACATTCATCACATGGATGTCTGAAGAGTGGCTGAATAGTGAATAGTACGCATAAATTTTCCTAGAGCTATTAGAGATCCCAACAAGGGTTGGACCTCCTGAGATAACCATAATATCGGGATCCTGTCCAGGGTGGTCTTCCCCATCCTGATGCTGCCCAGACCCTGGGAGGAGGTGTTGAGAATCAATATAGTTCGTGAGATAACTATTTCTGACCAGTACCTCGATTTGATTCCTTAGATTCTCGCATTAATGTGATCACTCTCTTTGTGAAATTCATAAAATCGGCCCTTGATCCTTTTAGGCACCTTTATTTTCATGGTTTGGGGGCTGGACGCTAGAAGACCCTAACTTTTTGTGTACTCATAAATTTTGGATACAGGGGCCTTCAATGGAGTGTAATTTTGGGTGGATACCTATTCCACTCTTCTGGGAGAGTTCTTGCCCTGATGTTGCTTTGGTGGCATTTTATTTCTGGGGTACCACGATGAAAGCTTTCCCTGACCCTTATCTCCTCTATCATACTTTTGATGTCTATAGCGGTCTTATTTTTCTTTTCGGCGCATCTCCTGAAGATGTTCCTTACTGGCTGGGATTGCGTGAGATTCTTCCTTCATCCTTAGAATCATCTCACCCTCAATCTCAATTTCTTCCAACAGTTCCAGTCGGGTTGCCTCATACGTATCTACAGTGAATTGGTGGACAGTGTACCAAGTCTTTTCCAGTCGCAAGCCCTTTTTCAATCCTTCTAGCACCAAAGGGTGATGGTAGACCCTCAACTCCATCACTTCTTCGTGGTATCTACGCACAAAGTTTTTTAGCGTTTCTCCTGCTCCCTGGCGTATTGACAGCAACGTGCTTAGATTTTGACTGGTGGCCACGGCTTCCCTGAACTCATTTTCAAAGAGCGTCGCCAGTTGGCTGAATTTAGTGATGCTAACCAGGGGTAGACTCTTGTACCAATGCCTTACTGACCCTTCTAAAGTCAGGAAAAAAGGGCGGCACATTTGTAACTCAGTTAAACCCTAAATTAGCATCATCTCCCTGAATGTGTCAACGTGCAAGGACGAATCAGTTTTTCTTGAGTAGGGAGGCAATTGGGGCATCTTGAATTTGTCAGGAAAAACTAATGATAATATCTCCTCTAAAAAAGGAGATCTGGACCCATAGGGGGGAGCTTGGTTAGCTTCTAGATTTCTTCCCTGAGTAGGGATGTTGTAAGCTTCCATTTCATGCAGCATTCTCTTTACACATTCTTTCATCTCCTTGTGACTGATCGCTGTTGCTGCTTCCTTCGCCCGGGCATGTTTCTCATTGAGGTAACACCTCATATCTAAGGAAGTAAGGGGGCTCAATTCTTGATTGACCCATCCTTTTGAAATCTCCGTCATTAATATTTTTTCGATGCTCATGCCCTTCACAGATCTTGAAGTGGGTGTTAATCCCCTGAGGCGCACAAAATTCCTCCGACCTCTCAGTCACCTTGGCCTTTTCTTTTTGTCCGGGTGTTAGTCTCTGCTCAAGCATATGGCCATACATCTCTCTGAATCCTCGAACTCTCTCTACACGATTATTTCCGGGAATTTAACTTTCTTTCCCTTCAGAAACAAGAGGCCTTCTCCCTTCTCCTAGAGAGACGGGTTCCCTGGCCATTTGCTTCCTAACTTTTAATAGTTTCCTCTTCAGCGCTTCAACCCTACTGGCCAGAAGCCTGTCTACGTGTCTGTCTCCTGCACAAACAGTACTTTTGCTAGAGCTGAAACCTTCCTCTGCTTGTCTTCTTTCTACCATCTTCGAATTTTTCTAAGAAAAAACTGCAGAAAATATTTTCTCAAAAAACTTTAGAAAAATGTTCCTTTCCCCCTTCTTCTTCCACGCACGGTGCTTCGATGACTTTTTATTTGATTTCTACAGATGACGCCAACTGTTGGTGCGAGAATTATTCGTGGACTCTCCTTACGGCCAACGAAGAATGACTCAGTTGGTGAGGTGTGAGGGTGATGTGATTGTTGTTGAACGGAGATTTTTCCATCGAAGAGTGACTGAAAGTGTGGCTGTATCCAATGAGGCTCCACCTCCTAAGCCTACAAAGACAACAAACACTTATGGAGTGACATCGGGAGGGATTCCCGATGGAAAAACTCTGATGCCTAAGTCAGAAATAATGTGGAAGAAAAAGAAAATAGACTTTCGATGAAAGCAACAAAGAGAAAATAAAAAATGGCTTGAAATAGGAGAAAAGTGTGTAGAATCTATACCCCAAGGCTACCAAATAGAAATGGTTAGGAAATATGATAATCAGGCTCCCTTTTTCTCTCTCTGATTCTATCAGCGTGTAATCAAAGTACAAACTTCCGGTGAGGTTCTAATCAAAAATCCAAAATTCGAGAGAGAGTCCCCCCTTTTCTGTTAAAGAAAGTTGTCTTATATAGTGACTTAGTATCGGAGAATGAGAAGGATGTGACATCTGATATGGGGTAATGTACAGTCGAATTTCATTAATGACGCTGACACATCTACAGGAGTATGGGCCTGATACGGTCTCATCATCTGAAAAAATAGTCAAAGGATGGGACGGGTATATTTAAGGGGCCAACTATCAGTAACCATTCTTATTTTTAAGCTAGAGGAGGGGACATATGTCTGCTGATACTCTGTGTAAGAATTCCCGTCCTAATCAGAGATTGCCTGTAAATTCTTTTGAGAAGCTATCTGGATCTCTAAAGAGGCGACTTGTCTTAGTTGATGCTGTTGGATGCCTGAGACGTGCTGTGGATGACCGCATCATGCCTGAGAAGAAGCTTTAGTCTTTGTGGTGCCTGAAATGGTGAGAATCCTTAGGCGTCATTAATTTTCTTAGGATACTGATTACCTGGGGTGAAACTCACCGAGGTCATGAAATTCTTGAGAAGAGGGATTCCCAGACAGAATTTGTCCGGGATCATGTATTCCCTAAACAAGAAGATACCTGGGGCGAGGTGTATTTAAAACAGAACTGCGTAGGATTATCCCTGGCCACCTGCATGTGTCTTACTGACAGGGTATCCACGTATCATCCCTATATTTTTTTCCCAAACAGTAGTAATTGCTTTTAACTATATGAAAATACAGAAAGAAAACTAATAGTAATACTGGCTCCCCAACATCTAAATTTCGATACTTAAATCAGATTTAAGATTCGAAAAAAAAATGTTAGCTAGAAAAGGAGAAATTTCAAAAATACTAACATGAGGTGGTTATATAATTTGTTATTGTGTTTAACTTCCTTTTTATTGAAGGGATATTGATATTTATAGTAGTTGGTAGCATATCTTTTTAGACCTTGACACGTGTTATCATAGGAGAATGAAGAGTTGACATTTGTTAGAGAGATTGCATATCGATGCAAAATAATAGGTCATTGAGTAATTATTGCCTATAAGTTTGAGCCAGCATAATGATTATCTACATCATGACTTATATAATATAAAATCTTAAATTTAATGTAATAGTTTATAATGATCTTAGGACTCGTATACAACCCTTTTTTATCGCTCTTATTTTTAGGTTAGAGTTTTTATAAGATTGAGACTATTTTTTCAACTCTGAAACTCGCTTTAATGAGGATGACCCATTAGAGATTTGTTGGCATCGAGATTTATGGATCACTCACAAGATCCATTTCTCTTGTAGAAGTCGACTTTATACCTCAAATACTAAAAAATATTAACAAAATAAAAGATTGATTGAAACAATGATATCAATTTTTATCCTTAATATATATCATACTCATTTGATAGGATTTGAATCTATGCCTTTATTTTATAAAGGTAGGTTACCCATCGGTGGTGAATAGAGTTATAAAATAGGTCGATAATCTGTGGGCAAGTCGATTTAACCCACCGTTTAAGTGGGTTAGGACTAAAAACATAGGTTCGTTTAATTCACAGGCCAATTTAACTCAATCCGTTTAATCCGCAGGTTAAACGAACTAATCCATTTAACCGGGGGATCGGTCTGTTTAATTAAAAAAATTAAATCTAATTTTTTTAATCTTTATATTTAAATGATAATTGATTATATTTGAATATTAATTATGATATTGAATTTATTATTTATTAATATTAAGTAGTCTTGGATTAGTATATTTTGAGATTTGAGATAATGTATTTAGACCTGTAATTATGGTCGAAACTTTTATTTGATTTATTAAAATTTGTATATGTTAAGTTATAATATAATTAGTTTATGTTGTATTTAGATTATAGACTTATTATTTCTATTAACATATTGTATTTATTAGTAACTAGTAGTGTATTTTATATATTTTTTTAAATTTAAAATTTTTAAAGTCGGTCCGCGGGTCAGCTCGTGGGTCGGGTTAGGACCAGCAAAATATTAATCCGTATAATAAATGGGTTGGTTCGATTCGATCTGTTTAAATGTCAGTTTGCAACAGGCCGAGGCGAGCCGAGCCAGCCCGGGCCGTTTGACAGCTCTACCTATTAACGAGTGTGGTAGTAAGATCTATGTCACCGCCCCCCATCATTTAGAGGTGTAGCTTAGTGTTGATTGATTAAATTTAGGATATGTAATTTGAAAATATATTCTAAATTTGATTCTAATCATCTACTCGTAATTTAAGTTAGACGACTGAACGACGATATACTCAACTAGTATCTTCCCAGAGATTAGCCGAGCAAGACTCATGATCAGGGTAAAACCCAAATACTTCTAATTATCCATTTTAATTAGGATGTTTTTTAATAATATATATACTACAACATAATGTTAATAGAGATTGCATAAATTTTTCTTCCAAAATTTATAAAATCTATTATTGGTACATAGAGCCCATACAAAAACATTTTGTATATACATATATGTTTATAGGGTTTCACATCCAAACTATTGATAGGATTATTAAAGTCTATAAAATTTTAATAATTTTCTTAATTATTTAATTTGAATTTATGTATGTATAAATTTATAAAGAAATATCAAGGAAATAACATAGATTTCCTATGTTTATCTGGTTAATGAAATCGACACATTACACATTTCGTGGCTTCAAAAGGAAATCTTCGCTATATATGTAATCATGTAATTAATTCCAAGAAAAAATTCTCACTTCTTCCAAAAAAACCGGAAAAGAGAAATCAAATACAATGAACGGTGGTGTAACTACGACGGGAAACAAGAGAAAACGTAGGGTTGAAAAGCTCATAAGAGAAACTAAAGTTTGTAAACGACAAAAGGAAGATGAGGACCAACAGCAAATGATTAGGTGCTCTGATGATTTGCGAAACAAAGTTTGTGAAGCTCTTCTTGAAGGATTAAAGAAAGTTTCAGGAGAAGTTTGTGAGGAAGATGATGAAGAGATGAAGGAGAAAGTGAGAAGTTGTGATCCTGTTGCTGTGGCTGTATCAGTTGAATCTGCAATGTTCGAGAAGTTAGGGCCGTTCGGCGGTGTGAATAAACTCAAGTACAGATCGATCATGTTGAACGTGAAGGATCCGAAGAATAGAGATTTCAGAAGGAGGATTATTTCGCGAGAGTTGAAAGGTGAGAGAGTTGTTAGTATGACGATGGAGGAAATGGCGAACGATGAAAGACAGAGAGAATATACGATAAGGCATGTGAAAGCTATGGCGAAGAATAAGGAATCAGTGGAGGAGGATGAATCAGAGGAATCAATGGGATCAAATGAAGCAGACAAGGAAGCAATGTGGCTAGAATCGATGAAGTGATCATCACAGTAGTTAAGTGAGGAATGCAGGCCATGAACAAATTATTAACAAGAGATTTGAATTAGCTTGTTATTAGTTTTTACAGCACACATTTAGCAAAATTTAAAATAGAATTGAAAAGTGGGTGAATAACCAAATTCTTTTGTTATAGATTGAGCTAGCCATTCTCAAAAGTCACCTCTAGAACAAATTAACCACCATAATTTCACATAATTTTTCATAAAATGGGAAGTTTAACAACCAACAAGTTATCAAAACTACTCAAGAAAAAGTCTTTGAGTTATTTCATTGCAAGTGTTATAAGATACTTTTGTTGATACAACGTCGCTGTATATAAATCAATGGCCTGTCACAACAAATCTTTATTAGTGATATTAAAATTACCATTAGATAAACTATTTAAGTTGGCTAATTTTATATATTAGACACTAAATAATATTTTAATAATTTTAATAGGAGTTCACAAATAACTAAAATTAAGGGCTTATTTGATATAGGTAGACAAATTATGTACTATTTATCAAAATTTTTAGGTTTTAGGGACCCAAATGTTAAGATCTCTTTTCATTTGGCACCCTCAAACAACCTCAAATTTTGGTAAATTCTCAAATAATATGCCTAACAAAAGGGTAATGCAAGCTATTGAGCAAAGAGGTTTTACAGAGAAAACCTTTTCTTCCCATCCTTACCATATATTGCTTACTAATTTTAATCATTTGTTAAAATTTGGGAAATGTATAAAAATAAGCCAATTTTGATTCCTTTTTTCAAATTGACCACACCTAAAAAATGTTAACCAACTTGACCCAAAACTAACTTTTTGGACAAATTTTCCCCATAAATTCAAATACAAAACCCACCAACCCACCCATTAAATACCGTTCTCACTTCCCTTTGAAACTAACTTTTGTACTTCTCTCTCAAATTCACTTTGGTACTGCTTTCCCATAATCAGTTTTGAAGTTACAACTTTTGGGTTATTTGCAACTACATTAGATGTCGATAGTATGAGACATTCTCCCAAAAACCGTTGGTTTTATTAACTTCCATTTGAAATTATAAAATGTTAAATTTTTTAGAAATAAACATGTAAATAAGTGTTTAGATATTATACTTTAGTTGAAATATAGAAAAATGATGACGTGGAATGGTAATTGGAATGATTTTGGTCGAGAGGATACTCATTGAAAAGTTACGTCCACTTTTGAACTTTCTGTGCACCTTGTTAAATGTGTTCGAAATAGAAATTTAAGCCTAATTTGAAAGTTTGGAGTAAAGTTTAGCTCGAATATTGAATTATACAATTAGTTTGACAGTCCGGAATAAAATTTAGCTCGAGAGTTAAATTATACATTTAGTTCAAATGCTTATAGTAAAGCTTAGTTCGAATGTTGGATTATGCAATTAGTTTAAAAGTCCCGAATAAAATTTAATTCAAAAGTTGAATTATACACTTCGTTTGAATGTCCATAGTAAAGCTCAGTTTGAAAATTGAATTATACACTTAGTTTGAAAGTTATAAGAACTATACATTTAATTCAAAAGTTATATTATACACATAATTCAAAAGTTATCTTATATAAGTAGTTCAAAAGTTCCACCATATCTTTGTTCAAAAGTTTGAATTGCTTAGTGTGAAAGTCAAAAATCCTCAATAAACAATAATTCAAAATTTAAATTATACACGTGTTCAAAAGCTAAATTATACACTAAGTATGGAGGACTTATTGAAATTTAGTTCAAAAGTTAAAAACTCTAGCTACTTTGTTTCTCTTTTTCATGTTAATTTTTTGTTTGAGCTTACACAATGTCTAAAAGAACTGAAAAATAAAAATAAAAATGTATCCGTGTTCTTTGTTATACACTTAGTTTGAAAGATCTTGAATGTTAAATTTTAACATATATGATTATGGATTATCTGATTATTATAATTTGAGCATGCTTTTTTGAATTACAAGTACGATGTCTGATACAATCCTTAGGATTTTGACATCAGACCATTTTTTTGCTATGGTGATGACTTTGTTACATTTGTCAATGAATGATATGACATGAAATAAGTTGACCAGACAACAACAAAGATTATTGAGACTTATTTAGGGTAATCCTAGATCTAGGGGATAGTCAATTTTTCAACATTCTAATCCATCGTGTTCTTGTTCAAGAGGTGGTTAGAGATGCCACTAACACGAAGATGTAGTTTGCATTTTGAGGCACCTATATCAATTTTTCTAGATATAAGTTTGGCTTCATCATAGGTTTAACTTTTGGTTCTTATCCTATTTCTTAAGAAGGATAGTGATCAATTGCTGAATGAGTACTTTAGTGATTGCGTGGGGCTCGTTTTACGTGAGGTTGATCATGTATTTACAGCATTAGACTGTAGCATAACAAATATTAAGGATGCATTAAAGCTGCCTTTGTACAATCTGGCAGATAGGATGTTGTTAGGTAGGTTCAGATATTATCTTGAGGACACATGGTTACTACGGATTGTCAACGACCTTACCGAATTCAATCGTTATCCATGGGGGATCATCATTTTGTGCTACAAATACAGATGCCTTAGCTGCGTGATGATAGGACAGAAGAAGCGTTATTAAAAAATGGTAGCTAAGGTTAGATCTCGGGCAAAGTCAATAGATACAATGTGGATGGTTTTTTCACTGTATTGTAGGTACATTATAATTTTAATACATTTATTTTAATTGTTTAAAAATTTTATTTACTAATTTTTATCCAATTTTGTTTATATTATATAGATATGGATATATCAAGCTTTTGAAAATTTTTGATTAATTGCCACATCAAATTGCACTCGCTTCCACACATGCTCAACTGGCGGTCAAGCAAAAAGAATGTTTGCCAAAGGCAACTTTCAAAGATATTCTCTGTGGCCATGCTAACAATTCTTCCACTTATTTAGTCTAATGTTTTATTTTTATTTTTTTCTTGAAATTTCCTTGTAATATTAATTATTTATGAAATATTTCTATTTTTTAGTCTAGTACAGTAATTGCTCAATTGGAGCCAACGAAGGAGGAGTTCTAATAGTCTTCTATTATTTGCCTCTATGAGTTCAATGGTGTATCGATGGTGAATACGGTGGTACACTAAGTTTGGATGATGAAGGAGCATGCACTACAAAAAATAAGACTTTTAGCATGACAACAGTTATCGCTAAAAGTGAAAAAAGTTATCACTAAAAATTTTAATGATGACAAAAATGTTATCACCATGTTGTCACTAAAAATGGTCTTAGTAGTGAAAGTTTCATCGTCGCCAAAAGTGATGTTGCAAAAGTTATATTTTCTTGTAGTGATGCATGCATGCTGTAAAGAAAAGAAGGTTAAGATATGTTTTCAATTTTGATAAAAAATTAGCTACTTTGCAGTAATTATATACTGTATAAGTTTAAATGATAGATCATTTTAAAATTTCAAGGTTGTGGTAAGTATTAGCCTTTAAATAAAAGATATTAGGCTCATGACAATTTAAGTATATCTCCAAGTTGTCAATAATCTCAGTCCCCACATTGATCTCTACCTCTTTCCCAATATACAAGTCCCTCCTAATCTTCATTGCCACCATATATTGATTTTCCTCATTATTTCCATGATGCGGACTTT
>JAVXUL010126677.1:0-16225 GCA_035590515.1 Trichilia minutiflora | reverse complement strand
ATTCTAAATTAAAGTGTTTAATTTAAAAGAAAATTATCATTTTACCCTTATGTATAATGTTGACCAAGGGCATTATGATAAATATACCATAATTTTAGATTTATAAAAATTCAAAATATATATTAATATGTCTAACTATCAAATTCTTTAATGGTTGAAGAATTTAACAAGTATTAGAATTTATATGAATAAGATTATGACACTTGGCATATTAATATTAATATATATAAATGTTATATATTTATTAATTAATTTAAATAATTAATCTTGGTCAAAGGTTATATTTGCAAGTTTGACTTGAGCTCACCCATGTAATATGAGATTGGTTGTATCACATAACTTACCCATTAATTAGTTATATTTATAAGATAAATATTAAATTAAAGAAATGGGAAATTGATGAAAAATTCAACATTTTGGGGCTCCTTCTACCTCCTTCACATTAGCAGCTATGGGAGTAAACTTTGGGAGGGTTTCAAGTGTTGAGAGCTTACACTTGTGAGCTTAGTCTTCATCAAACAGTTGACTTAGCAAGGTAAGCACCTTAAAGACTCATTTTGCTCCTTTGTTTTGTTATTGAAAAGCATAGATCTAAAGCTTGTATCCTAGGGAGAAAAACTTCTGTTATGCATATTTTAGGCTATTAGAAACCAATAAAACAAACTACAATGATATGAATATGATAAAAGAAAGGAAACATCATGCATAAACAAAATAAGTATCTAGGTAATAAAAAGAATAATCATCCAAAAAACATTCGAAATGAAAAAAAATCAAGGACGACCGTCATGATGAAGCTGGCGAAGGATCTCAGCAAGCTCAAGATACATTTCCTCGTCTAAGGAAGAGTCAACAGTAGCAGGCTAAAAGGATGATCTAGTCTTATAGAGAGGTCGATATCCAGCAGGAGGAGGACGAGGAGCAAAAGGACATAGTACGACGACGACTGAGGTCCAGGAGGCGAAGGTCGAGGTCCTATAGAAGGTCCTGGGTAACTCAATCGAGCCTCAATATTATCTAATTTAATGAGCAGGTCCACGTGGTTAATTATTATCTCCTGTCGCTGCTTATCAACCATCTTCTCAAGGAGGTACATCATCTGATATGCTTCGTTCATGTGAGTGTCAAGCTTGTTCTCGACTAAAAGGAGGTAAAACTATCCAAAAGCTGATCAATCTTGAATTCTAATGTTAGAGCTGGTAACGCCGATAGAACAAAAACTCTGGGTGACTGAGATAGAGGTGTGGGGCTCTCCTGTGGTGCAACCTCTGTCACTAGCGCTGAAGGACTGCTGTCTCTGTTGGTGGTGTGGCTGCTAAACTGTCCTGAGGCTCAGTCTCGGCCGTTAATGGAGAAAAAAGAGGTGGAAGAGGAATTGGTGGTGGCTCAGAAACAGGAGGAGGAGAATCCTGAGGGTTGCTGTCTCCTTTGAAAGTTGGTCTTGAGGAGGAGAATCCTAAACATCAGTGTGAGAACCAGATGCCATCACCCAAGAACCATCTGGCTACTCTGTGTACCCCATCCTATGAATGGTCATAGCATTGAGATGAGTGCTAGCAGGCTGAGTTCGACTATCCACATCTCCAGTAAGTCTTTAGGTTACTGGCAGATAATCTGGGTATACTGTAGTGTGGTGGCGTATATAGTGTTGTTCTCAATCATCTCTATGATCATCCGATGGACGAGGTCTGGAGCCCGTCTCTCAATAATGCACTGCATCTACCATACGTCCTAAAATATCATCATAAAAAATTTGGTAGCCCTCATATTCAAGTTATATGAGACTATGAGGTGTAAAATCCACTCATGTAAACCCAGATGTGTCGGTCTCAAATCTATCTCAATCATGTCAGGGTTCTGAAATATCACACGATAGCTGTCTCACACATTGTACGTCTGAGAGAAGTAGTGCTCTCCACCTGGTCTTAAGCATAGGTAATCTAATAATAACACTTCATTGACTACTATCTCTTGACTTCTAACCTATGTTCTAAATTTATTATACATTCTGGTTCCAAAGGTTGGGTCCGTATTGTCTAAGTTCGAATAAAATAACCTGATAAGTTCTTCATGATATTCTCCTCAAAAGTCCAAATAGGTTATCCATCCGAACTCCATAAAATGGAATAAATAAATGAAATTAATAGTGCAGAGAAAATTGAGGTCCAGTACTCTACCTGAGAATACATGACGATGGAGGAAAAGGTTAAAAAACGTTCTTATTGATCATGAGAAATGAACCCCCACAGGTTAAGTTCCTGAGGTGGAGCAATTTATTATCCCTTATTCCTTTCCCTTCTTCATATTTTCTTGCATCATGGAATCTTCATTCTTAGAGCCATCGAGATTTTTGAAAGAGTTGAGTGTGTTTGAGTGAGTGAGGTATATGAGAGATTTTTGAAACAATCTTCAGTAGAGAGAGAGAGAGACAATTATTGAAGATAATCACTATTTTAAAAAAAATTCAAGTATCGATATGTGGTACACGAAGTATCGATACTTCATGAAGGATGTATCAATATATGAGAAAAAAATTTGAGATGTATCGATACTTGGAAGGAAAAAAGCAATAAAGATAATGTTAAAAAATTCAAAAATGTTTGAAAAACAAAAGGACAAGGACAAGTGTTAGACAATTATAAATATGGCAATTAATAGAGCGGTTATTGAGTAGATTCAGGCCTTCAAGGAGATGACAAGTGGCAAAACTATCATCCACTTTCTGTACGCATTAAATGTCCCACTATCTTTTGTCGATTACCAAATTAATAGAGCATGTGTCGATACATTGGCAAAGATGTATCGATACTTTGACACGTAATAAAATGAAGTTCGTCTAGGTATCGATACTTAGGAGCAAGCATATCGACACTTGAGATATTCGCAAGGCATGTATTGATACTTCAGTTAAAGAGTATCAATACTCGAAAGAATTTTAAGCAAAAATTAATCATAAACCAACAAGTATCAATATATTGGCTTATCAAGGCTATAACATATTGATATATAAACTCAATCAATCAAGGAAAAATAGCAAAATATATTCATTCAACATACATCATTCCCAGATTACTTCTCAAGTAGTAGAGTCTAGATTTATCTAAAGGTTTTGTAAATATATCTGTTAAGTGATTTTCAGTATTCACATATTCAATGTATACATCATTCTTTTGAACATGATCACGAATAAAATGATGTCGAATTTTAATATGCTTAGTGCGTGAGTGATGCACAGGATTCTTTATGAGGTTAATGGTACTAGTGTTGTCATATATAATGGGAATATTTTCTATATGCATACCATAATCTAATAATTGATGCTTGATCCACAAAAATTATGCACAATAACTACTCATGGATATGTATTCAGCCTTGGTGGTAGATAAAGCTACAAAATTTTTCTTTTGACTTGTCCATGCCACTAATGCATTACCTAACAAATGAAAAGCATCACTTGTGCTTCTCCTATCAACCTTACATCCCCCAAAGTTCGCATTTGAATAACCTTTCGGTTCTAATATATCATTCTTGGGATAGAACAACCCTAAGTTAGGTATGCCTCTAAAGTATCTAAAAATTCTTTTCACGACACTTAGGTGTGATTCCCTAGGATTCGATTGAAATCTAGCACAAACACATACACTATAGACGATGTTGGGTCTAGATGTTGTCAAATAAAGTAATGAGCCTATCATGCCTCTATAAAGCTTAGAGTCAACAACCTTGGCTTGCTCACTTTATCCAAAGAGGTGGATGAACTCATAAGAGTGTCCACATGTTTACCATCTATAAGTTTGAATTTTTTCAAGAGATCCTTTACATGTTTTGATTGGGAGATATAAATACCATCTAAAGTTTGTTTGATTTGTAATCTCAAAATAAAGTTTAGTTCTCCTATCATACTCATTTCGAACTCATTTCTCATAAGTTTTAAAAATTCTTCGCAAAGTAAGTCATTTGTGCTTCCCAAAATAATATCATCAACATATACTTGTACAACAAAAATGTCATGATCTTCGATTTTTATAAAAAGTGTTTTATCAATACTCCCCCTTTCAAAGTCATTTTCCAACAAAAATTTACTAAGCCTTTCATACCAAGATCTAGGAGTTTGTTTCAAACCATACAGAGTTTTAGTGAGTTTATAAACATGATTTGGAAATTTTTGATTTTCAAAATCAGGAGGTTGCTTAACATAGACTTCTTCATTTAGAAAACCAATTAAAAAAGCACTCTTGACATCCATTCGAAAAAGTTTAAAGTCTTTAAAGCATGCAAAGGCTAAGAGAATTCATATAGCTTATAGTCTAACCACAGAAGCATATATCTCATCATAGTCTATCCCTTCCTCTTGGCTATAACCTTGAGCAACAAGCCTAGTTTTATTTCTAATGATGTTGTCATGCTCATCTAATTTGTTTTTATACACCCATTTGGTGCCAATGATGGATTGATCATGTGGTTTTAAAACTAAGTCCCAAACTTGGTTCCTTTAGAATTGATTTAATTTCTCTTGCATAGCCAATATCCAATCCTCATCTAACAATACATCATCTCTTTTTGTTGGATCTAAATGAGACACAAATACAAGGTTTTGTATTTTCTCAAGATTTTGAGAAACCTCTCTAGATACTCTTCTAGTTCTAACTCTTTGAGAGGGATCATCAATGATTAACTCTTTAGGATGATTTGATGCATACTTCCAAGCTTTTAGAAGTTTCCTAGATTGACTCTCCATATACTCTTCCTTCTTTTCTTTTGGATCCTCATTCAACTTCAAATCATTCATCTTATTGGTTACCTCTAGCTCATTAAGCTTTTCTTTAGCAAGTATTTTAGTCAACTCGGGATCTAACTCATCAAAGGTAATATGTATTGCTTCTTTTTCAATCTGAGTTCTCTTGTTATACACCCTATATGCTTTGCTTTTGGAGGAGTAACCTAGAAAGATACCCACATCAGACTTAGGCTCAAATTTTTAAGATTGTCTTTGGTATTAAAAATATAACAAGTACATGCAAAGACTTTAAAATGCTTAATTTTAAGCTTCCTTTGATAAATCAACTTATAAGGAGTTTTACCTAGGAGTTTCCTAATCAACACTCTATTGAAAATATAACATGTAGTGTTTATAGCCTCAACCCAAAAATATTGAGGTAGATTATATTCGTTGAGCATGGTTCTACCCAGCTCTTGTAATGTTCTATTTTTTCTCTTTGCTACCCCATTTTATTAGGGTGTTCTAGGTACAAAAAAATTGTGAGTGATCCTATTTTCATCATAACAAAACTCAAAGTTTTGGTTCACAAACACACTACCTTGATCACTTCTAATCTTTACCAATTGATAACCAAGCTCATTTTAGATCCTCTTTGAGAACTTTCTAAATGCATCAAATGTATCATTCTTATTTTTCAAGAAGAATACCCATGTGAACTTAGAGAAATAATCTACTATGACATATGCATAATGCTTTCCTCTTAGACATGCAAATCTATTAGAACCGAAAAGATTCATATGAATGAGTTCAAAAGGTTTGGATAAGGAAATGACATTCTAATGATTGAACGAACTCCTCACTTATTGATTATTTAAATTTCTATAAGGTTTTTCAACTTATATTTTGCTTGTTTTTGAGTTATTTTAAGTTTTTTTAATGCGTTTGTGGTTGTTTTGGTGTTGTAGGGCTTAAATTCCAAAAATCAAAAAAATGCGCATTAAGGATCTATTTCGTATAGTTTTTGTAAATCAGATATAACTTTCGCTGTAGTGCTCAGATTTTGATGATTCAAGATTTATTGGAAAGAGAACTTAAAGATCTACAATTTCATGAAGATATAGAGTCCATTTAAAGTCATTAACACCATAAAAATAGGGCCAAAATATGTCAAATAGTGCAAAAAAATAAAAATGTTGACACTGTAGTGCCAAACCCAAAAAAATAGAGGGTTTGGCAATGCAGTGCTAACGACGTTGGGTGATGTGTTTTAGTCGTCTTCTTTTCATTCTTTTATTTTTTTTTTAACCTAGGTTGCTTGGTTATAAAAGAAAAAGGTATTTTGGAACGAGGGGGGATTTCGCACTTTCTTAAAGGTTAAAAACACTTTATTTAACTGAAGATTCAACAAGAAGGCAAAGAGATTCAAGATCAAAGACTAGAGATTTAAATATTTACTTTTTTCTTCTTGTATTCTTTTTATTATCTGTGAAAACTATGAGACTTGTTATATTTGTTATAGATTTTATCAAGACCATACTAGGCTAAATCTTTAGCCTAGAGAATTGATATAGTTTTTTGTAGACTCTATGTTGAATGCTAAATGTTTATGATAAATGATTGATTTTATGTTTATTTATGTTGTTCTGTGTTTCATGCTTTCAATTTTATTGGTCATGAATTGAATGAATTTAGATTTGATCCTTACACTTGCGAAAGGAGGATTAGACTAGTTAATGGATAATAAATCTAGAAATATCAATTAGTTAGGAAATAATTGAACTTCTAGAAAATAAATAGAATAGAGTGGGGTGTAATGCGTTTCTTGATTTAACATGTGGTAAGAATATTACACTTAAGATTAGAAATAGAATCACTAGTCTCGGAAGAGAGAGTTGAGTACTTATGTTCTTGTTTTATAAACATTCAATCAACAAGGGATTAAATTAGCAATTAATGTAGAGTGTGAACAATAAATGAAATCAGTTCTCTAAACTTGTATTACTTGGATTTCAGACTTAGAGAGTGTGACATTATCGTTTACTTTTATTTATCCTTTTAAGTTAAGTTTAGGTAGATTTTATTACGTGTTATTTATCACTTAGATAAAATTTACGGTAGTTCACTTGTAGGCATCATTAGAAATTTAGTTACTTCCTTGAGGATATGATACCCTACTTATCGTAGGACTATAACTTGACACCGTACACTTGTGGGTAAAAGTTGCACGTTAAGATTTGTGTGAACAAGTTTTTGGAACCGTTGTTGGGAAAGTGTTTTAATTTTCTATTGATACTACTTGGAACTAATTAAAAATTTTAATCTAGGTTTACTTTTCTTTTATAATTTTCTTTGAAACTTCTGAAATTTTTGCAAGTTGTATGCATTGGACAAGAAGCTTGGAAATTGCTGAATTTGATCCAGAAATTGAGCATACAATTAGAGGTATTAGGCAGCCCGAAGAGAAGAGGAAAATAAAATGGCTGAGGATCAAGAGGATAGAAGAGCAATTAAAGACATTTTTTGACCTGTGGTAAACGAGAACTACTTCAAGATTGCTCGACAGACTATTAATACAAATAATTTTGAGCTGAAGCTAGCATTCATTAGTATGGTTCAACAAAATCAATTTGGAGGCTCACAGTTGGAGGATCCTAACACTCATCTGTCGTTGTTCTTGGAAATTTATGATACAGTGAAGATGAATGGAGTTTCTAAAGATGCTATATGAATATGATTGTTCCTTTTCTCACTCAGGGACAAGGTAAGGAGTTGGTTACAGACTTTACCATTAGGAGGAATTACTACATGGGAAAAGATGGCACAAGTATTCTTGTTAAAGTTTTCCCGCCATCTTGAGAACTTAAATAGGAACCTTCAGACAACAAGAGTTAGAATCACTGTATAAAGCTTGGGAAAGGTTTAAAGATCTATTGCGATGGTGTACCCAACATAGATATCAAGATTGGCTGTAAGTACAATTATTCTACAATGGATTGAATGGGCAGAATAGGACTCTTTTAGAAATAAGAACTAGATTCAGACAAACAGATGCTTGTATGGATGGTATAGAAACTAACTTAAGTAACATGGGAGCATCAATCAAGTCATTGGAGATGCAAATGGGACAGCTTGCTTCAGAATTAAAAGCATAGCCACGAGAAAAGTTTCTAAGTGACATTGAAGTAAATCCCAAAGAACATTGTAAGGATATTGGGTTGAGAAACGAGAAACAAGTTGAGAGAGCAAGAGAAGGAGAGCATTCAACTACAGAAAATTCAACCATAAAAGAGACAAATAATGGAAGTACGATGGGTCATTCTATTGATGTAGAGCAACCAAGTGTGCAGACCATACCAGTGGAGTTAGAGGCTAAAATACACAAGCCAATTTTGCCATACCCTCAGAGGTTTTATAAAAAGAAGAGTGAAGAGCAATTCTCAAAGTTCTTAGAAATATTCAAGAAGATTCAGATTAATATATCCTTTGCTGAGGCCTTGGAGCAAATGCTAAAGTATGCTTCTTTTATGAAGGAAATTTTATTTAAGAAGCAGAGGTTTGGTGAATTTGAAATGATAAAGTTGATAGAAGAATGTAGTACTATTTTACAAAGAAAATTACCACAAAAGTTCAAGGATCCAGGTAGCTTTACTATTCTTTGCAATATAATAACTTTATATTCAATACGGGCATTGTGTGACTTGGGAGCAAACATAAAACTCATACCTTTATCCATATTCAGGAAGCTGGAAATAGGAGAAATTAAACCTTCTTCAATTACTCTACAATTGGCGGATAGATCTTTTTCATATCCAAGGGGTATAATTGAAGATGTTTTGGTGAAGGTTGACAAATTTATTTTTTCAGCAGATTTTGTAGTTTTGGACATGGATAAAGATCATAAAGTGGCACTCATCTTAGGAAGACCGTTCTTAGCCATCAAATGAGCAGTGATTGATATGCAAGCTGGTAAATTGACATTGCGAGTAGATGAAGATGAGGTAACTTTCAACATTTACAGGTTAATAAGTTTTCTAGTGCGTATAAAGCTTGTAACAAGATAGATGTGGTTGAAGAATGTACAATGGACATTAACTGAGTCATCAAGCCATCTGATCTATTGGAAGTATATTTAATTCATCCTCAGACCAATTATTGAGAGCTTAGTAAAGATGAGATAGAGGATTATTTTCATACGTTAGCACCAAGAGAGCAAAAGAGAGTTGGAAATATCGATGAATTGGGTGATGAAATGCAAGATAAAGAGATAAAGATGAAACCAGAATTGAAACCACTACCTGAAAATTTGAGATATGCATTCCTTAGAGAAGATGAAAAATATCCAGTAATAATCTCATCATCTTTGACAGGAATTAAAGAAGAGAAGTTGCTCTGTGTGTTAAGAGAATACCAAACAGCTTTGGGTTGGTTAATTGCGGATGTAAAAGGGATTAGTTCATCAATGGTAATGCACAAAACATTGATGGAGGAGTTTCACATCCCATCCATAGAGCCGTAACGAAGACTGAATCCAGCCATAAAAGAAGTGGTACATGCAAATATATTGAAGCTTCTAAAAGCTGGAATCATTTATGCAATATCTGATAGTCAATGGGTGAGTCCAATCCATGTAGTGTCAAAAAAAGGAGGAACGATGATTGTAAGGGATAAAAATGGGGAGGTAGTAGCAACTAGAACTATGATTGGGTGGAGAGTATATATTAACTATAGAAAACTTAACAAGGCCATTTGGAAGGATCATTTTCCATTACCCTTCATTGATCAAATTCTTGATAGGATAACCTGGTATGAATACTTGATAGTGTAGAAAGTCTTGCCTAAGCATATCTTCACTCAGTTTTCATTGATCAAATTCTTGATAGGATAGTTAGTTATGAAAACTTAACCGTGTAGAAAGTCTTACGTAAGCATATCTTCACTCGGTTTGGTAATCCTAGAGTGATTGTGAGTAATGAAGGGTCATATTTTTGCAATAGTCTCATCAACAATCTACTAGCAAAATTTGGAGTGAAGCATAAAGTCGCCTCTGCATATCACCCGCAGTGTAATGGTCAAGCCAAAGTATCGAATCATAAGATCAAGCAAATTATAGAAAAAACGATAAGTTTCAGTCAAAGAGATTGGATAGTAAAGCTTGATGAAGCTATCTGGGCGTATAGGACAGCATTTAAGACACCAATAGGCATGTTACCTTATCGCCTGGTATTTGATAACTCGTGTCATTTGCCGATGGAATTGGAACATAAGGCATATTGGGCAATTAAGAAGATGAATTTTGACCTCAAAGCAGCAGGAAAGCGACGGTTGTTTTAGCTAAATGAGGTGGAATAATTGAGGAATGAAGCATACGAGAGTGCTAGAATCTCCAAGGATCGAACAAAACAATGGCATGACAAGATGATATTACGACGAGAATTCGCACTGGGGCAACAAGTATTGCTTTTTAACTCAAGATCGAAGTTATTCCTAGGCAAACTTCGTTCGAGGTGGTCTGGCCTTTTCCAAATTGAGAAGGTGTTTTTGTATGGTATGATGGTTTTGAAGGCTGATGTGGGCACACATTCCAAGTTAATGGATAGAGATTAAAGCATTATTTTGGAAACGAAGTTAAAACAATATCTCAAATTTTCCTTCTTCGTGACATTTGAGAGTCAAATGCCATCTGGCTGAAGACAATAAACTTAGCACTTCTCGAGAGGCAACTCGATTTTACAATTATTTACTTAGTTTTTTTTAGTCCTTTACGTTTAGTATAAATTACATCTAATTTTGTGTCAGTTGTTTTGATAGGGTGTTGACGTTAAGAGGATGAAAATGGAGGCACAACGCAACCAATATTAGTTAACACGACTTTTGATTCTAAAAAAAAATTAATTAAAGGAAAAAAAGAAAAAAATAATAAAAAAGGGGGTGTGGTTGTTGAAAAAAAATAAAATTTTAAGGTAATGGTGTTAGGCATGACCAGGCCCAAAAAGGCTCACGCTGCAGCACGAGGAAAGAAAACATTTGCGTGGGCATGATCACACCCACGTATCAGAGAAATTCGCCCTGCAACGTGAGCAATGAAAAAAATTCGCGTGGGTGTGATCAGAGCCAATTTCGCTGCAACGAAATTCCCCCCGCAATTTTTATTTTTTTTCTTTTCAGTTTTTGTTGTTTAATTAATTAATTTTAATATTTTTGTTTTTCAAACTTAAATCAGAATGCTTGCTTTCCCTCCTCTACCACAATTCCCTCCAAACTTTGGTTCCCTAAATTCCTCCTCTTTCCAATAATATCTCCTTAGCCTCCTTACCTTCTATAACATACCCTAAGCCTTATTCTCTAGAATTTTTTTTCTTCATCTCCTTGATGTCCTTAATGTATTTTTGATGATTAATTTTTAGTGATTAATCATGTGTTTTTGATAATACCAAAATAATTAAAGTTGAAATTATATTATTTGTTGATTTTGAGATAAATTTAAATGATAAATGAGCATATACAAAATCACTTGTTTCTTTGGAAGTGTATACGTTTTTGCAGGTGAGGAAAATATTGAGAAAGCGTCAAGAAAAGCTCACCACAGCTCAAACGTATCGATACGTTGCTTAAACGTATCGAAACGTTTAAGCTACAGTGCTAAAAATCAGCCCGAGTATCGAAACCCTGGCCAAAATGTATCGACACCTTTGCCAGGCGCTCAAACGTATCGATACCCTGGACATAGAGCTCAACGTTTCGATACCTCAGACCAAACGTATCGATACCCTAGGAAGAAGATTGCCAAATGTATCGATACCCTGGGATCTCATTCAAGATGTTTCGATACCCTCATGACGGACATGATTTTGTTTACGTCAAAAGGTTCCGATACCTTAGGGAACGTATCGAAACCCTCAAGGCAAAATTTTTAATTGTATCGATATCCCGTGTCAACGTATCAATACCTTTACAGAAATCAAGTCATAACGGTTAGTTTCAGACGCATTTAATACTGCCATTAATAAACCAAAATATGGCCGTTGGGAAAATTGAATACAGATATTTAAGCGACGATTTTTGAAGACGATATAAGTTTTTTTTTCAAAGTACAATTAACATTCTTCTGAGTTGAGCTAAAAAATTCTCTGCAACTTTTTTCATTTATTCTCTCTGTTCTATTCATTCATTTTCAGTTAGTGAGAGAAAGTGTTCTTATTGTGTTATCCACTCATTTAGTGAGTTTCATTTTTGATTTTTGAAAATCAATCAGGGTTTCTCTTCACCCATGTGTCAAGAAAGAAAACTTTGTGGGTTACACTTCACCCGGGAAAAGAAAGTCGTTTTATGAGGTTACCCTTCACCCACTTTAAGAAGGAATTGTATTGGGTTTCTCTTGACCCGTAAAACTAAGATTATAGTGATCCTCGGTGTGTGTGGATTCACCCAAGAAGAGTGGACGTAGACAGATTGTCGAACCACTATAAAATTCGTGTGTTCACTTATTTTTGTCTGTACAGCATTTCATACATTTAACGTAGAACAATTTTATAGTTATTTAAGTTTAATTTTTTAATTTATCCAATTCACCTCCCTCTTGGATTGCACCAACTGGGACTTCATTTGGTATCAGAGCCTCACTCACACATATAGGATTAAACACCTGTGAGGAGTAGATCAATAGCCACATCATCTAGCATCCCATCACACATGGTAGAGGGTCAATCCACCAACAGACCTCCATTCTTCAATGGGTCTGATTACGCATACTGGAAGAAACGTATGCAAATATACCTTAGCACGCTAGACTTTGACATTCTCACCATTATTGAGGATGGATATAGTCTCCCTATGACCATAGATGAAAACACTAGGGAGAGAAAGTTAAAGCCTAAGAGAGATTGGACTCCAGAAGAGAGGAATTTATTCCAACTCAATGGAAAGGCTATGAATGTCTTATATTGTGCATTGTATAGGTCTAAATATAACCGTGTGTTAGGCTATGACTCAGCCAAAGCCATATGGGACATGCTTGAAGTAACACATGAGGGAACGAGTCGAGTCAAAGACTCTAAAATCGACATGTTAGTTCATGATTATAAACTCTTTAGCATGAAACCACACGAGTCCATTAAAGATATATATACACGATTTACTGACATCATTAATGGCTTAAAAGCTCTTGGCAGGACATATTCCAACACTGATATTGTGATAAAAATATTAAGAAGCCTACCAAAGAGTTGGGAAGCGAAAGTGACGGCAATTAGAGAAGCTCATGATCTAAGCAAGTTGTCGCTTGAAGAATTATTAGGATCGTTGATAACATACGAACTTGAATCACATCGATGAGAACAAGATGATAGGGACAATGGAAAGAAGAATATTACCCTTAAAAGCTCCAAAAATGAGGAAGAAAGTGAAGATTCAAAAAACTCCTCAGAAGATGATGAATTTCTACTATTGGCAAATCGGATGAAGAGGATGTTCAAGAAAGACAAGTTCAAAAGGAAGAACTGGAAAAGAAAGGACTATCATAAAGAAGAAAAAGCAAAAAAATTCAAGAAGAACAAGGACAAGGATAAAGAAAAGGAAATCATTTGCTATGAGTGCAAAAAACCGGGTCATACCAGATCGAAATGCCCCAACAGAAAAGGAAAGAAGGATTGGAAGAAGAAGAAGGCAATGAAAGTGACATGGGATGAAATTTCAAGCGAAGAAAACTCATTAAGTTCTGATCACAAGCAAGCCAACTTCTGTCTTATGACAAAGATAGAAGATGAGGTACAATCGAAACTCTCATCTGATTACTATGAGTCATGTTCAGAAAGTGATGATGATTTAATGCATGATGATTTATTGGATATGTCTGAGTTATTAAAATCTGACTTTGAAAAATTGTGTGCTAAATATATGGAAAATAAGAAGAAAATGTCAGATTTGATACATGAAACTGATGCATTAAAATCTAGGAGTATAGTGTGCAAATGTGAATCTGAGTTGACTTTGCTAAAATCTAAAAACAAAGAGTTGAATGATGAAGTCAGTGACTTAAAAAGAATCTTGGCTAAATTCACACTAGGAAGAGATGCCCTAGATAAACTCTTGGCAAGTCAAAGATGGGTATTTGACAAGGCAGGACTTGGATACAAACCTGGTTCAAAACAAAAATCATACTCGAACTATTTTGTCAAAGCATCCAGTCAAGCAAAGTCCTCCATTGTTTGTGATTATTGTTGTAGAAGAGGACATTATATTAACAAATGCTCTATTAGGAACAAGACCTATAGAGGTCCTAAACTTGTATGGGTTCCAAAGGGTACTAAGGTTGATGTTGGTGTTCCTCGAACTAAGACTAACATTTATGGACCCAAAGTTAAATGGGTACCAAAGTAAATAAATTCTGGTCTTGCAGGAACAAGGAGAGAAGAGGAAGTTGAATAAAGAAGTCAAATGGTTCCTTGACAGTGGATGTTCAAGGCACATGACGGGGGATAGGACTCTCTTCTCGCATTTATTGAAAAAGAATGGAAAAGACGTCATATTCGGTGACAATAGCCGAGGAAAAGTTATCAGCATTGGTACAATTGAGATAAACAATATCAAAATTTGTTATGTGTTGCTTGTTGATGGTTTGAAGTATAATTTACTAAACATATCGCAACTTTGTGACATTGGATACCATGTAAAATTCTTGAAAAATGGATGTGATGTTTTTGATATAACAAATAATCATGTCTTGCATGCTTCTAGTATAATTTTCCAAACGTGCTTGATGGCTGTGCTCAACGTATCGATACCTCCTTCGCGAGTATCGACACATTCTCAATAATGTTTCGAAATATTCTAAAAGGTGCTGAACGTATCGATACCTTTAAGCAAGGTATCGAAACCTTCGTGACGGAGACAATATGCACGAACGTATGAATGTATCGACAAGTTTGAAGTTTTTCTCAAACGTATCGATACCTTTGTGACGAAGTCACGACATGAACGTCAAAACGTATCTATACGTTCTCAAACGTATCGACATGTTTAGTCAAAACTACGTCGTTTTGGCTTAGGGCACATTCAAATTAACAACTCTTCGTCTTCTCCAATTTAAATTTCAAACTTTCCTCTTATTTCTCTCATTGAAAACCGCCATAAACCGCCATTACTTCCCATATTTTTCGGTTACGCAACCGTTTGTATTTGTCGGTTTCTCTATAAAAACCTTTCATTTCTCACTTCATCTTCATACTTCTCTTACTACAACTGTTCATCTTTCAAAGCTTTCTCTCTCTTTTCAAAAACTATCATATTTTCTCTCTCTCTCATCGAAGATGCCTCCGAGAATGAAAGTCCCTTCGGTATCCGACTGAAGAAAACGGAAGGCTCCCGCCTCTTTCTCGACATCTATGATTCCTGAAGAACCCAACCCTTAGGGGTTCACAATGGTTGAGCAACAAAACCGTTTCTTTACCATGTTCTTAAATCGGATCGTAACGCCAGGAAGGGAGATCGATTTCGCTTTTCTCGACGCCATGAAGTTCTCCTATACATGAACCAAATTCTTCACTTTGGGTGGCTCCCTTTCCTAAGCATCAAAGGGGAGTTCTACCCTGAGTTTGTTCGTCTCTTCTATTCAAACCTCGATACCAGAGATCCGGAGACCGAAAGAGGCATGGAAACTAAGTTCCGGACATAGATACGTGGGACAGAGTTGATTATTGATGAAGCCTTTATTAGTGAGCAGTTTAGTCTGACTCCGGGTGGAGAGCACTATATTCCTTCGGCATTTAACCCTTTGACGGCTTCTCAGACGATCTTCAAGAACCTGCAGCTGGATGTTGTCATCAATAAACCATCAAAGCTTCAGCTTCACGAGCGAATTCTACACTTGATTGTTTGACAGAATCTTAACTTTCGTTCGAGAAAGTATGCTGAAATGACAGTTGAGGACATGTGGTGGATAGAGCGTATTATCTCCCACCAGCGGCCGAATTTGGCATATTGGATGGTCAACAGCATCATCCGGGGTGCAAGTCAGAAATATAACTTGTACTATGGATTTTCGATCTCCGAGTTGATTCAGAAGACAGTGTCAGATGCTCTCACCGATGTAGATCGTCAGAAACCGCACCCTGCAAGCATGCTCAATGACACTACACTGAGGAAGATGGGATACGATCAGCCATATCCCGGCGTATGGGTGCCTAAGACGACTGCACCTGCTCTTCAGATATATATTGGAGATGTGGGTGCTACCGGTGCTCTTAAGACAGGATCTGAGCCCATTCATAAGGAGTTTGTGCCACAGACACAGGCGCCTGATACGACATCTCAGCAGCCTGAGATGACCACTGAGCAGCAGACTATAGAGCCTACACAGCAGCCACAAGAGACTGCTCCTCCTGCTTCATTCCCGACTCCACCTCCGATAGCAGCTGGTCCTTCGTCTTCTCAGCCTCCTATTTCAGTGCCTTTGGCTCTTCCAGCAGCTACTCTTGAGTATAAGATCGAACTCATGTTGGAGAGTTTCCA